>OX243814.1:3094030-3294834 GCA_945859605.1 Lumbricus rubellus | reverse complement strand
AAAAATATATGAAAAATTGACAATTTGGACAGGATAGAACATATAATTAGTTTCTATTACAAATTATTTTATTTTGACGTCTATAAAATAACATAAAACATTCTATTTTGTATCAATTATAACAATTTTATCTGCTTTCAGTTAATTAAATTTTAACATTGTGGTCCCCTGAAAGCCCTAATGTCCTCCAACTTAGAAAAAGTTGCCCCAAAGTCCAAAAAGGTTGGGAACCACTGATCTAAACCATCCGCATATCTGAGATTTTAACCCTTTCCCGCTATTTTGAATCCTCCCTTATATTGTTCCAGAGCCTCTCGCATTGTCATTAGCCCATTTCCGCCACCAAGTTAAATAGTTGGGGTAAAACAAATCCCTGTCTTGTCACTACCAATTTTATCACCACTCTAATAGTACACACCTGCTAATCTCACTGCTACTCTCTGCCCTTTGTATAATAGGCCTATGCTAATGATTGCAGCCAGATGCGGTGGAAAGCCCATCTCCAGCATGGTGTTCCAAAGCCATCCATGTTTTATGCAATCGAAAGTCTTGTGGAAATTCACAAAACACATTATAGGGACTGCTGATAGTTCCGCTTTTTGCATCACAATTCTGAAATTTGTAACCTCATCTCTTGTCTCTCAGCCTGGTCTAAGCTTTGCTTGTTCTTCTACTATTTCCTCTTCCACCTTTGTCTTGATTCTGGCACCCCGTCATAAAAGCCCGGTCAAAACAGCCCCGTCAAAACAGCCCCGTCATAATCGCCCAACGACAAAACAGCCCCGTCAAAATCGCCCAACGACAAAACAGCCCCGTCAAAATAGCCCCGTCAGAACAGCCCGGGGCTATTTTGTCGGGGACAGACAAAGTCGCGGAATAACACGATTTTCTTTAAAAAATAGACCGACGAAATTAACGTCTTTTTAAGGTAGCCGGATTGATGAAAATAATGCTTGTAAAGTTTAAGATGACTTCCGGAAATGATCGCGTTGGTAAACGAACTTCGCGCTTTATCATACATCCAGCTTCTATTTAAATATAAATACCTTCATCCCGCTTCCATTTCTTAAGCGTTTTATTATTCATCCAGCTTCTTCTTAAGATCTATAAAACCTTTATCCAGCTTCGATTTCTCAAGCGTTTGATCATCCATACAGCTTCTATTTAAAATATAAATACCTTCATCCCGCTTCCATTTCTTAAGCTTTATCCGGATAAAACGCTTCAGAAATGGAAGCCAGATGAAGGTTTTATAGATTTAAATAGAAGGTGGATGAATGATAAAACGCCTAGGAAATAGAAGCTGGATGAATATTTTTATAGGCCTATATCTGAAATAGTTGTCCGTTTCGTATATGACTGGACTGTTTTCGCGGAACTGTTTACACGGGCTGTTTTGACGGGGCTATTTCGACGGGGCTATTTTGTCGGGAACTGAATTTTTCTGGGCTGTTTTGTCTTTGGGCGATTATGACGGGGCTATTTTGTCGCTGGGCGATTATGACGGGGCTGTTTTGACGGGGCTATTATGACGGGTCACCCTTGATTCTTCATAGTACAATCTTCAGAAGCAAATTACTTGCAATGCATGTATTGTATTGTATTGTATTGTATTGTATTTAAACATTTATAAAGCGCCTCTAGTAGTGTGAACCGTTCAGAGGCGCTACCAGTGCGCAAGGCCCCGCGAGAAGAAACAGGTTTTGAGAAGAGACAAAGCAGAAGAGAGACTACCAGAAAGAAGTGTAGAGCGAACAGAAGGAGAAAGAGCATTCCAAAGAGAAGGACCAATTGAGACAAATGATCGAGACATGTGACTCCAATGCGATTGTCCGATAGTTAGAACTTTCTTTATTGTCTCCCTTCTTCGGTCACAAGTTTGGTGTAGTGATAGACACTGATTCTGTCCATTCATGTTACCATTTTCCCGCTCTCCCCGCCTCCATTATACAAATTTTGTGTAACCTATCCACCACGAAATTATTATTTACCACTAACTTTCAGCAAGTCCACAGTTATTCCATCTGAGCAAGCCGCCTTCTCGTTAGCCGTCTTTCCTAAAGCCTCCTCTATTTCATTCCTTAATGGTGGAGGTTACTGAATCACATGTTCCATCTGTAACAAATCCTCTTCCACCCCAGCTCCATCCAATTCATTTTTCTTTTCATACAGTTCTTCACAGTATTCTTTCCAACAGGGTCTCTCCGCCACCTTTTCTTGCTCCGTCAGCAATTCCCCTGCTTTGTTTTTAATTACCAACAGTAGTACAGTAGCCTGTATCTTCCAGTAATCTTCCTCCTCGTTTCAAAAACTTGCTACTATTATATCTAAAGGTATTGGTACTACTGAACTTGCTCTTTGAAACTGAAAATGTCCACTGAGACACCGATAGAAGCAAAACAATTCCATTGTCGTTTCCGTAAACACTGATTTATTTCCAGGGTTTGACGCTCGTTCATTCTATTCACAGTTTAAAACAAATGAAATGGCTTTCCGTTGTAGGGAATCCTGTGTGCCTCATGGCGAAAAGTGTGACCCAAATAACCCCAAGAAGACCTGCTGTAAGAATTCAACATGCAAGCTCATAAACTCGAACCATCCTAATCGAGCGTGCCTATGATTGTGATGGCTATGGAGCCAAGTGTGGCCTACCGAAGTTGATAGGTGCAGCTGTCCAGACTTAGTGTGCAGCAGAATGTTATGCGACTCGGAAGAGTAATGGATGCATATATCCTAATAAGTAGCCTAACAAACACTCTGATTTGATATAAAAAAAAATTGAAGTTGTTATTTCCACGGTTATAGACATGCACGAACTTGATGCAAGTGAAATCGATGAAAAATAAAATTCATTCAATTTGATTTCAGTTGCACGCGTTCTAAGATTATTATCTTTAAATCCAAAACGTTCGTTGGTTGACGAATGATCACTTTGTTGAAGTTGGACCATCATCAATCCTCTTCTTGATTATTCGAGTCACAGTTACAATAATTAAGCTAAACCCGTTTAGATATTATTTAAGCTAACAACCTATCAGCATCATAAGTACTATATATATATATATATATATGTATGTATATATATATATAATTATATATATAATAAAATAGCCCTGTGTGCGAAAGATAGCACTTTGCCATTATCATAGTGTCCCTTGTTGAACTGTTATTTAAATAGGGCATAGGGCCTACGTTGTGGTCACGTTCATCTCTATAAGGTAAATTAATACTTTTAAATATGTTGATAATGTTTGCATAATTATGACATTTTGATTATACATGAATTCTTACAAAGAAGAATACGAGGGAGACAGAGCTGATGTGAATTTCCTAAAGCGTCTTTTAAAGAGTTCTCATTATTTCTGTGTCGTCAAGCAAGGTAACCATTAATGGTTATATCATTGACTGAACCTTCTGAATAGAAGTTTACAGTCATGGGAAAGTTGTGCAGGAGAGGCAAAGCACAATGGTTAAATAATTTAGCAAGAGCTTGAAAAATGTAGGCCTATATCAAGAAATTAAGAAGACGGACAATATTGTTTCGTAGATGTTTCTAAATGTATGTTTCGAAGCTTCACTTTGGATATCAGTAACATTTTTAACCACTACTTTTTGGTGATCTCAAATTTCTAGTGCGAACATTTTTTATATCTGCCTACCTCACAAAGGAGTTCGTGTATTTAAGAAAGGAGCCAATTTTCCATGGGAGGGGCAAAATGCTCATGCCTAAGCCGTAGGCCTAATAATTAGGCGAGATAAGAGAATGTAGGCCTATTAATAGCCCCCACAAGCACGCTCGCTAGATCAGTAGACTCTAATCGAAAAGATGTCAACCATTATTATAGACCTACGTTTGGTCTTCTCCCATTTTGCAATTCTAGTGTTGATCGGCCCCAGAACCTTTGCACCCCAAAGGCGATGATGAAGAACCTCTAGGCCTATTATAGTTCTATAACCACCGTGTCACATTAGAATATTAATGTGTGCATCGCTCTCTGTCATCTCTGATGCCGTGACCTACTTACGATATCTGCTTAACGAATCGAAGAATTATATGAGTTGGAAGTTTGGCTTTGTCGATTCGTTAGGCACAATCACGTCGATAAGCGTCACATTGTCAAGATAAGGGTTCGTAATATGAAAGTACTAATTTTTATTGCACACTGACGTTTATCGCACCCAGAGTAGGCTATGTCTTTAGGCGCAAACTCACAGATTTATACATGTACATTGTATCTGTGTGCCTACAATCTACATGGGCACTGTATAACCACGAATAGGCCTACATGCATTAAACGACCTGAAGTTTTTGTCTGGAATTTCCGTAAAAATCAGCGCAAAAGGATCAAGAATGGAATCATTCTGTTAGGCCTATTCGTGGCTTTGATTTCATAGTCTTATACTAGGTTGGGAGACTCGGTGAGATTTTATCGTATAGATTTAGGTTAAGTATTGTGTAGGCCTAAGAGTGGAGATGGGAGGTGGGGGAGGGACTGTGCGGTGGGGTTGGGTTGGGGCGGTGCGTGGGATGACGGTTTGGTCGGGTAAGGTCGGGCAATGCACGACTCTCATGAACGATAACAGTAACAACAAAGGTCGATAACGAAAATGAAAATTATTTCGTTTGATGATTAGGCGTCGACTACAGTAAACTAATAACGCTAGACAGTAGGCCTACGAATTAGGGCCTACTTTATCTGTATAATCTTTAAATGTGTAATTTCGTATAATTAATTTTCGTCTAAATTATTTTGCCTAATGCTCTTAATTCGTGTTACTAATAGTTCCCTCATCCGTTTAATAGCCTAATCATCTGAATATGAATTATAATCAATTATTTATTCTGTTTTATTTCCTAGACTCTTCAGCTTATCCATAATTTAGTATTTAGGCCTATCTTAGTCATAGTATTATTCAGTTGAAGTAGCCTAATAGTTGCTAAAGTTTTGCTTTAGTGACTACATTAAGGCACTCGAAATCAGACATTCAAAAATTATTATACAGATAACAATAATGTTAGTTATTAACTTATTATGAAGTGAATTCTTGGTCAGTGGCTACCAACCCAGCCCAGTCATCTAGGCTACTTCTTCTCTGCCGGGACTTGATAGTAAAATCCGACTTGTTGACTCTACAATTCACCAACTATTTTTTTTATCCTATCACAGAGTCTGGTTCAGGATGATCTCTCACCTCTAGTGATTCCACCTACTTACGTGGCTTACAGACCAGAATTCACTAAATTCTGCCAAATGCGTGCAATGGCTGGTCAAGCTCTCCTACTGACTTATCCTGAAGTTAGCCTACATCTTTGTGTGTCTGTTTCGGCACGGCCAATGTATTCGACTGCCCGTTATTTTCTCCTTGTCCACTAACTTCTCTAAAAATCATCACTGCGCCATTAATACGATACTCTATTATTTTACAATTCATCATCATCATCGTTATCCTTGGGTTAACAACCCGTAGGTGTCCGACGCCACTCTCTGTCTGAGTCTGTCTCGCATCATGCTTCCCAGCCTCAACCGGTCCGGTCAGCAGGTCTGCTCCATACCATAAACATCTTGGAGCCGCTAGACCACCTTGTCCGATTGAAGAGAATATTGGGAGAGAGGTACGAAGGACAACCTGGGTCAATGCCCGTATGTGGCCCACGTATGCTCTCCTTTGACTCTCTCCACCGGTCTGTCCTGACGGCCTGTGCAATGTGTGCATGTATGCTCCACATCATGAGTCATGATATCTTGAAGCATCTGGGTCGCTATGTCACTTGTGTCGTGGTTTTGGCGGATTTCTATGGTCTTGGTCTTTTTCTGCCAGTGTATCTCCACCCATCTGGCAAACCTTCCTCCTTTGTCCGGGCTTAGGACCGGCACAGAGACGTTGTTGGTTCACTGTGGCGGAGGATGGATGCAGTTTAACGTCATGCCCAGGACCGATTTTACAATTAGGCTACCTTTATTAGTGTAGCCTACCTTTCTACTGTGCCATAATACTAGCTATGACTGTAACTAAGCTTATAGCTACAGTAGGAGGTTCATACACTGAAGTGAGGTGAGAATCTGATCAGGTGAGGTGACGTTGGGTCAGATCAGAAAAGGTTAATTTACCTGTGCCCCAGTGCATTGAGTTTTTGCACAGAGCTGTTCATTTGAAAATAGAGGAATTCAGAAAGTCAAAGTCTGAATCATTGACCAACACAAGCTCTACTAGACCTATGAGTGAAGGAAATTCAGTCCTTAATTGATCGTCACGATAATCTCTCCATTAAATTTTCTTAGCGCACTCTGATTCCCTTCACAAGTATATTCACAAGTCTATAATTCATGGTAGCTCATGATAGCTGTTCTTTCTACTCTATCTGGTATCTCAAGCAATCGGATTCGGATCTCAATTGCATAAGTATATATAATCCTCTGACACAACCTTTCGCGAAAATTCTGGAGCCCTTTGCTTAAGAACAGCACTTTAGATAACTGGCCTAACAATTGTGATAGGTGAAACAACGTACGATAATGTTAAATATGGGATTATTAAATTAAAGAAAACAACTGACCCCGAGGGTTAAGTTTCTCCGAAGATTAAGTGACATCATTCTCCTCGATGGTATTATTAGTTTGCTCTAGGGCGCCTCGTTTTGCACTGTTGCATTCTGCGTCACGTTTTGTGGTAGGCCTAGTTAGTAGCCTAGTTAGGCACTATAGGTTTTCTCCACACAATGTTTGTTGTTTCACTGCTTGTAGATAAAAGAAAATCATGGTATTCGGATCAATCTCGATAATTGCAAGCGCTATCATCCTTTTCCAGACAAGTATGTTTATTTTTCTTAATATCAAAGTATTCTGTAGTTGTACAATGTATATGCTATTCAACAGGTTGAGATCTGAACTCTTAATTAATCAATCATGTCGGGCTAATGCTGACTTAATTTTCAGTTTCATTTACTGCGGTTTTAGGCTGCAGCTGTCAAATGATCATTCTAAAAAAGAAACAAGATTTTACGTTGCGTTTGATAATGTTTTTTCTTCTTCAGATCAGGGCATGCATAGATTTGCATAGACTTGAGAATAAACTGTTCTACTAAATGTTGGTTGCTTTCCTTAGACATCGCGATTCTGTCTCGTTTCTTATCGCGTTACTGTGATACCCCAAAATGGCACTAATCAAGTATTTGATATACACAAAATTATGAACGCGATGCAATGATAGATGCAGAGTGCACTGCATAGTGCATAGGCTACACTTGTAAACAAAGCCAGATGCATTGCATACACTCATACACACGTGCATAGATGCGTGTATGATACTGGTCAATGTCGTCACACCTAAGCTGTACCGTGTAATGCTGTACTTTAATAATGTCTAGACCTAGGCTATTTCAAATAATTAAGTGGATTTTTATTTGTGGTAATATTATAACATATCATGCACATGTTTTCTAACATAGCTTTTGCGGAGCTGTTAGTGAAGCCAACGGACACAGAAGCCTTGGTTGGGAATCTGACTTATTTCAACTGTTCCACTTCGGTTGTGTCGCAAGAAATTCAGTGGTTCCACTATCCTTTGGCGGTTAAAGGAGATAGGAATTCTGTCTATGGCTTCAATGAGTTTTATAACCAATACAAAGACAGGTTCGCGATAGAGAAGAACGAAGCTACAGGAACATTTAATCTTGTTATTAAATCCGTCCAAGTTGAAGACGCTGGAAGATATGAATGCCAGGATGATGTTGGGCGTGGGACCAAGGCTTCTGCTCGACTTATTGTTCTAGGTGAGTTAAACTAGGCCTATTGCATAAAAACGCGAAATTTCTGAAGTGCTATTCGATAGCGAACCACAAGGCGCCACAAGCTATCCACAAGCATTTTATTCATTATCGCGATTTTAAACTGCTTTGTGTTATGCTTCTTTGTTCCGTTTCTGTGTCTGTGTCAATGAGTCTGTGCAATATAGGCTAATTATTATTGTCAGAGTGAGCTTCAAGTTTCGTTTTGTCAGAAGGGCTGTCCTGAGATGAGTTAAAGAAAGTACGGTCATGTTGCCATATTGACCAGAAGCGTAGAGGCAGAGCTGCCGCCAGGGAGGATTCCGTTGAAGACGAGAAAGCTTATAGGATGGACTATGGCTAAACTACATTAAAATTTAGCCTTTAGACATTATCACATGATGCTAAACTCCTGGAGATTCTTTTCTTACCCAAAATCTTGATTATTTAGTTATTTAGTAGGTTGACCCTAGTGGGATCAGAAAGAGAAATTTATGATCATTGATCAGCTTAGTCCAAACATTGATAAATGTGCACCACATTGTTTCATTTGACCCCACAACAGGACTCAATGATGCAAATTAGATTAGGCGTTGACAAAGTTCATCTGATCCTCACAGCCCTATGGTGCCTCTGGCACATACCGCAAGCAAAATGTGTTTAGCCAATAATATAATCATTAATCAGCATTCATTCCATTCGTACTTTACTATTTTAGCTTCTCCGGTACTATAATAATATTGCTATCCATAAAATAGCCTTGCCTTTGGCAAAATTATATCATTTTGACGACCTTTGGTCTATAGCTGTAGGAGTCTACCTACACAACATTAGAACAGTCAAATACGTTCAGTGTTAAATAAATGAATGTTCGTGAATACAGAATTGATTATCACTCAAATGTATTTCTTAGCGAGAATCTAGAAATCTCTTTGGAACCTCTGCAAAATGGATGCATTTTAAGAATGTGCTTAGCCTTCGTGAATGAAGGAATAATGTGTTCAGGCTTCTAGCCTGTGCAGACACTTTCACGGACGCTCACAAAGTTAGAAGAAAAATAGTCTCTCAAGCTAGTCTTGAGGCTGCAGTTGATAGGAAGTGTTAGCGACTTCGTCTTCTTGGTCTCGCCATGTTACACAGGTGGCCAGTTCTCTCCGTCGCCGTCTGTTTTTTTCTGAACAAGTCGTTTTTTTTTCTGCAGATCAGAATCCTATTTTCTTGGTCTCGGCATGTAAACGCTGGTAGCCAATTTTCTTCCTCATTTTCTGTATAGATCGCTGTTTTTTATGCAGATCAAAATCCAATTTGTCAATCGAACCAGAAGACGAACGAAGTGATTGGACCAAATTCATGCGGCATTCCACAGGGAGAAGTGCAGTTGAGTTGCAGCACAACTTATCATGGTGACGATGCTCCGTTGCTGAGATGGTTCACAAATGGTTCAGACCAACCTCTCGACGGTGCAACCACTGTCTCAGCCTCTGGCAATCGTTCCTTTTCTAATCTAACGTTGAAAGCTGATTTGCTTAATAAGAACGGTTCATCTTTCCATTGCAGAACAACGAGATCAAAACCGACTCCATACAGCTGCACATCAGGCTCCTATAAAATTATTGGAATAACTAGTAAGTATCCCATTGATGAACACAATGGTGTCTTAATGCGAGCATTTTCAGCTGCTACTGTGATTACGTGTTAAATTAAGCTACAGATAGCCTTTTGAGTCCACAATTATTGCCACTCATGATTTTGGTAGATTTCATGTCTAAGATTTGACAGAGGCAATTAGTACAATTCCAAAATATGGATGTCATCACCGTGACCTGTCAAGCTGAAAATGACCTGGAATGATGATGATAATAAAATCAGAAGTGAATTTTACATATCAAAATCAGCCATATTAGAAGTCTTGCACGTTCATATAATATTATGCTGTAAGAAACTAAACAGCTGAATTTTCCAATATGGCCGCATTCGGCCATATTGGATTTGGCTGGAGCGTCATTCGTGGCATCATGGCCGACAAGCACCTCTAACTAACCTCGTTGATATTTCGTGCATAGCGACCTACTAACTTGAGCGAAGTTGGGAAACTACCAAATACCATTTGAAACGGGACTTCAAGCTGTAAAATGTATTGATTGAGTGTATAATCAAAGTACTCAATTTAAAACAAATATGAAGTGTGAAAAATCTTACTTAGGGCCTATAATTGTCCACGAATAAATATTATTGTTGATCTCGTTATTTCAATTTGTCAGTTTATTTAGCGATGTCGAACATTCACTGCTTTTGTTTCATTATCTTTTCAGACATGACCTATGCACTGTCACAGTGTCCAGCGTGTCCACTGTGCTCGGATAAGACAGCTGCATTCTTGGTCATATTTCTTTTCCTCATTCCGTTGATTATTGCGGCAAGCGTTTTTGGAGGAACCTTCCTACAATGGCGTCGTCGCTGGCCTTGGCCTATCAAGATATTCCATCGACTAGGTATCGTATTGATTGCTGTTCTTAGAGTAGCCTATGACTAACAGGTGGAAATAGAGAGCGACATCTTAAATCTTCGAGTTATGGTTCGGTTACAACAACAACAACGTGCTCACATATTTAGATTGTATGCTCTTTGCAGTCTCATAATTATCTACTGTTGGACTCAATCTTGCTCTGACCCATCAGGATTTAATTTAGGTTTGTGTTCACACGGTTTAGTGTTAATTGTTATATGAAGGTTAATACTCAAAATAATAGAAAGCGGTTTCTGGTATTTTCATTACAGGTCTAGAACGAACAGAAATAGAACGTAGACCTAATCCTGTAGACCTACATTTAGTTGAAAAACATGAGGAAGATGTTCCTTTGAAGCCTGAAGCAGGTATGTGGCTATTATTCCCCGTTTTTTCTGGAATTTCTGCTGACCTCAATCACTATAACTACATGTAATGATGACTTCGAACAGTTAAAGAGCGGAGCACTGAGAGCATCCATTGTTTCGCTGCCTAGACCTAATTGTCTGGCACAAGCATCGCCACATGTCAAGGTAATTGAGAACTGTACTGTGCTTGTCGCAGTAGGCTACCCGTTGGAAGGTATCTTGGAAGGGTATTTATAGGCCTAGAAATTGTGCAGTAGATTGATTGACGATATGGAAAGGCTTGGGTGAATGGTAATTTTGTATTTGAAGGATTGATGCACATGGATGGTGGGTGGGTGGACGAACAGACGGACGTTGGTCAATAATTGATCAATTTCTAGTGGACGGATGGGTAGATAATTTTTTGTAACCTATGAGTCAGTTGATGGACTGATTTAGGCTAAGGATCGATGGATCGATTGTTTGAATGACTGACTGCCTAATTGCCCTCAAGATGATATTTTAATAAGTATGGCATCGTTGTGTGCATATTATAAGTATGCGTCTTATTCAAGGCCGTAGCTAGGGGGTGTATTGGGTGTTTGAACACCCCCCCCCGAAATGGGAAATGCAAAAATAATATAGTGCAATTACTAGCACTTGATGTAAAAAAATGAAATAAAACCATGAAAACACCCTCCGAAATTAAAAATGTAAAAAAATAAAAGAATGCATTCACTAGCACATAATGAAAACAACCATGAAATTAGGTGGAAAATTGTAAGAAAGCCGTTTCCAATGACTTAAAAAAGGTCGTAAGAAATTCTCCGCCGACGAAACACCCCCCGAAATCAAATCCTGGCTACGGCCTTGGTCTCATTGTATTTCTGGTCATAGCATGTATAGTTGAAAGGAAGTTTATTATTAATCTTAAAAGTTATTCAATAATTAGCGGCATCTGACCAAACGTGTAAAGACTGATTTGTTCCGTGCTAGATTTTTCAAATGTCGATCAGTAGCCTAGGCTACGATCGAATCATATTAATATATGTTTGTCTTAAAGCTGCAATACAGAATAATGCAAATGACTGCAATGAAGAAATTAAAAGGAGCCTATTATTGCTGCTGTAAATTTTTATATCGTAGTGCGTGTGAATGCATTAATCTTTGAGTTTCCACGCTGTATTTTTTACTTCATGCAACTAAGCTATAGTTGATAAATAAGTCGACTGTCAATTAAACCCTACAATTTGAATCTGTATGGATATTGGATAAGTACCAACTGCAGATGAAATTGAATTCCAGGCCTATAATAATAATGGTGTTTTGTTTCAGTTGCAGAAATAATTGAATCTGAGGTGTTCCCGGACAATTACGCGAACAATGTCGAAGAACTAAGCAAACAATGTATGTAACAATTGTAACATTAGACTCTTATAAATATATTATCATTGTGGATTGTTTCCAACCAATGCCGTCATAAATTTTCTTTTGAAGAACAATTCACGTTTCAAAAACGGAATAAATGAAAACGGTTGACCTAACAAATTGCTCAATTAGGCTATTACAGTTTTGATAGACTGGCATGTAGGTTAATTGACAGAATAACACAAATTGGCGGGTTTTTTTATAACAAACTTTTGCTTAGGCTCCTTTGGTAATTTATTTGCCAGTCTTCAAAACTGTTTCTTATTATATGAATTTTGACTACAATGAACATCAGAAGTATCCTATCCCACCTCTTAAAATACTGACGAAAATATTGTCGAAATTGGCTATAAGATCTATTAAAATCACACTGAATTTTTAATTTCTGTGCTTTTGTGGAAACGCTATGTTCGAATGGAAAATGTTCCAAATGTATAAATAAGGGAATGTCATGTAGCTTGTCTGCGTATGGCGTTGTTATCATTGTGCAGCATAAAACAGAACAAGTTTAAGTATAAAACTGATGGAAAAGTATTTAATGTGAACGCATCCTTGACTGTTGTTAAAAAATTTATTCCGCAGATGAAGAGTTACGGAAGCAGATGCGCCAGTCGGAAGCGAGCAACAAAAGGAAGGAAAAGGAACTTGCTGATTTGAAACAGAAATACAAACAACTTGAAGACGAGAAGCGTGAATTGGAAGGGCGGCTTTATCCACCAGGTAATTCATACGCAGGAACAATATAATGTGACCTAATGGTTTGGTTTGACAGCTCGAAAACCAAGACCAACAACCGTTAGACTTTACGGGTTTCGTACCGTGTAGGCTACTTCAAAATGCAAGACATGTCTCGCATTATAAACGTAGGCCTGTGCATTGCATACTTTGCTGACTACTTATAGGCCTACTGTAACAGTAACACGTAACTGCCCAGCTTCTTAATTTTCAAATATCGGCATGGGTCTTTCAGTGCCAGTTATAAGTAATGACCCTGGTCACTCGCGGGAACTTTGCTGTCCCACCTGAGGTTTCTACATGTATACTCGCGAAAATCGTCGTTCTTCATCTCCAGATGAATTTGCTCGTTCCTTAGCCGATCAAATGAATAACTCTTTCAAATCGTCGTACTTTATTAACTGGGGACTCGGCGTTAGAGTGGTCCACAAAAAACATCTTGCAGATTTCAGTTCTCCACAAGGCTTGCTTTGTTCCTTATCATGATTATTATAATCACAAAAAATTTCAATGAAAACAAATGAAACCCATTTGACACTTTTTATGTTATGTGGGCAGAAGATAAATTGTTCCGCAATGTTTAATGTCCGACCATTGAGCGCTGTCCATTTCTTAATTAGCCTACTTCAACACTGGCCTGAGAGTTACTTTCTTGTATGTCGCTAACCATTTTTGGGAATGCCAAGAGTTTTTCCTGGCAATTCTCAGCGACAATTACAGTAGCTATGCGGTTTATATTTTCCTTTTAGCCGTCGATGCTGCATGGGCAACATTTTGATTTCTCAGTGAGGTAATAGCAGGTCTGAAAAATGTGCACTCTTGTTCTTCCATTGCAGCTGCTTCTTGTCTTTCTTTTATGAATTTCTAGAAAATGTGATTTATGAAATATTAATGCCACAACCAACTGCCAGTGTTGCAGCTCCATATACAAACACAGCATCACGGTCTGGAAGGCTAACACGATACAAAGCACCAACAACTAATCTAAAGAAGATGTTCTTTGATCGTTTTGATAATGAGGCAGTTAGTAGCAGCTGTTTATGCACTGCTATGCAGCCATTGCAGAGTGTAGACGAATATGTACTCTAGGTTGTGTGATACTCATCATTGTATTAAATCAAAATTGTTCTTCCGAATCCTGCCTGACTAGATGCCAACGCAGAAAGTTTACCTATCAAATGTGTTCATTACTGCCTTTTGTCTTGCGTTCTTCATATCAATTTTCACCATTCTCCTGTCGTTGTTTTTTTCTGCTCTCCTTTGCTGCTGTCTTTAGGTTTACTCCACTCATGCTGCTGGAAAATACGTCTTCTTTTTGCATTCGAAAAAATTCTCCTTCTTGCTGGATTTCTGTCATCACATTCTTTGAGGCAATATCGAACAATTTTTGAAGTTCACTCTAGAATCTAGATTCTTTCTAGAACATGTATTCTTCATCATGTCACTTGCTCTTTATGATGGTCTGTGAGTCTTCAGAATTAGGTAGTTGTGAAGCTTTGACAGTTTCCTGACACACCGTACAACCAGATGCGTTGGTATTCTGGCAAGCACCCAAATATAGGCTAAACAACTGCATCATAGGTCATTTTTGTAACTTTCCGGATGGGGCCTCCCTTTAGTGATATGATGAAACTGAAGCAGCTGCTGTGCATCCGGGCTGTGTGGTAAACTTGCAGTAGATAACCGAGAGATTGGTTTTCCAACAGCCAGTGCTCTGGGTCGGATCTCAAATTAGACGAAGCCAAGTTAGTCTAATAACGACGGTTAACATGATAGTCCTTGATGTGCCATGAGGTCCCGTATGCACTTTGGTGTTGGGGGAGTTTCTACATGTCTGAATTAGTACCATTAGAGGTATTACACGTGCATAAGCTGTAAGGAATGAAAAAGATGAAAAAATGACATTGACCATGACCGCATGACCTTAAGATGACCTCTGATGACAAAATCACTATCAGAAATGAATTCTACATACCTGAATTAGTACCATAGTGGTAGGCTATAGCACGTGCATATGCTGTAAGAAATGAAAAAGATAAATTTTCCAATATGGCCGTTGGCGGCGGATTTATCAATTACGTCATTCGTGGCGTCATGGCGGACAAGCACCTCGGTGATTTTTCATTTCCAGGGACCCACTGACTGATTGGAAGTGAGAAACTCCCAAAACACCAAAGTGCATACGGGACCTCATGGCACATCATGGATCATGACGTAAAGACATTATTGGCACTCAAGTAAAATGTTCAGAATGGGTTGACCTCTAAATGTTGCACAATCAGGCTGAAATTTTACAGGGAGACTATCTAGTATCTAACCCAAGTGGACAAAAATAAGCTTTGTGGAGAAAGAATTCCAAAAACTTAATTTTTTGGGGTATGGTTTATGGACCACATTACTCTGCGTACACGTTTAACGGGCATAGCAGTAGGCCTACAGTAACTGCTCTTCGTCGGACTAGACCTATCATGACGGTGCGTAGGCCTAATAAAAATTCTCTGAATGGGATGTCTGTGCCTAAGTTTTATTGGCCTGAATTTTTTCCCATAAAATTTTACCAAAACGTTTACCTCGATTATCTTGGACTTATCAAAAATGGGGATACGCGAAGCTAATGTTATTGTAAGGCGACGATAATAATGATGGTTGATAAATATTTCTTCTTTAATAACAAAATTGTGGTGTAACTTTATTTTTATATGTGTATTTTCAGCAATTACCACCTACAGCGATAATCCAATAGCGGTTGCTACGATTGACATAGGCCTACAGGACTTGAAAATCGATTCTAAAAAGAAAAAGAAGCCAATATTTGGAATGACTATCTTATGCGACAAATTATATGTAGTAACAGACAACAGTTCTGCAATTGAAGTCTTCGATTCAGTGACCTTCAACCGCGAGACCAAATGGGAAATAAAAGACATGTCTAACCCTATGGACATAGCATCTTGCGGTATAAAAAAATGTCTGTACATCTGCGACAGTAAATCGACGAATGAAAAAGCGACCATCTTGAGAGTTGCTTCCAGCCAAAAGCTCTTGAAAAGTTGGTTCATAGAAGAAGAGGGAGGACATTTGTCGGTTACCAGAGAAGGCAACGTCCTTGTGAGTATGTTTAATGCAAACAAAATCATTGAATATTCATCTGGCGGAGTATTGATGAAAATTGTCAGATTGTCACCTGCAGATAACATCAGTCATCCATGGCACGCCATCAAAACAACGAGTATGCATTTCATATTCAGTCATGGTGTTGGCGATGATCCATTGCACAGAATTTGCGTTGTAGATGCTGATGGTAAGATACTAAAGTCATTTGGGGAAAGAAAAGGGTCAGAAATTCAAGAAAAGCATACGAATCGCCCAGTTCATTTGCTTGAGGATAGTTCACGGAATGTGCTGGTGGCCGATATGAAGAATAAGAGAGTGTTGCTATTGAGTCCAGCCTTAGAATTTAAGAGAGTGCTCTTGTCTGCGGATAGAAACAAGTTAAGATTTCCGATGAGACTTTGCTTGGATGAAGAGAGAGGAATATTATTTGTCGCCGACAATTACTACACAGAGAAGGTGTGCACTTATGACAGCGGTCGAATTTTGATATTCAACTGTAAAACATAAAAATCTTAGGCTTCATGCAATACGTATTCAAATCGCAGTTAGGCGCTGGTATGCTACTGTCATTCACCGCAAATTCTTCCTTCCATCATAACCGCATTCGCTTTTCGTCAGACTTTGTTTCATTTTTCAACTTTGAAAGCCGACGTTCCAACCATTCGCAGTCATCATTCCAAGCTTCGGCAGCTCAAGGTCATTTCCCGCTCTTTGACTTCTAGCGCAGCCGCAACACTTGTTCATGCGTTTGTAGTTTCACGCTTGGACTACTGCAGTTCCATATAAGTTGGACTTCCAGCCTGTCGGGTGGGGCCCCTAAATAGGGTCTTGCGCACTGCTGCCCGCCTCATAGGCCGCATTCCCAAGTTTGGCCGAGTCTCCGAGTACATGAGGGATGTACTCCACTGGCTCCCTTACCCATAGCGCATTACATACAGAATTTCCGTCTTGGTCCGGCGCTGCTTTGAGGGTTTGGCTCCTTTATACTTGCAGGAGCTCTGTTGCTCGACCACGCTTGTTCAACGCCGCTGCTTTCTCCGCTCAGCTGCACAAGCGGGACTTATTGTTCCACGCTCACGGACTGCAATCAGGCAGCGCCGTGCTTTCTCCGTGGCTGGCCCTGCGACCTGGAATGAGCTCCCTGTTATCCTTCGTCAAATACCTATTAGCCTTTCTACTTCTACTTCATTTCTTTCTCTTCTCAAGACTGTCTTATTCGACCGGGGTTGGACTGGGAGCGCTCCTGAGTAGTAACCTTGAAGGAGCGCTATATCAAATTCTCAGTAAATAAATAAATAAATAAAATAAACACAAACAGCAATCTAACTTGCTAAATAAATTCAACTCTATCTGAAATCATGAAAACACAGTCACACTAAGTCGAAGAAAGTTGCTGCTTGTTCCTCAAGAATCTGCTTCATCTGGGATGCAGTTGCATAAAAAAGGCTTCGTTTGTAACCCAACTGACTCAAGTCGAACATTACAAATTTATTTCACATGTGCAGGTGAATCGTGGAAAAATGTTGCATCAACTTTATATCCCTGCTTCGTCACTTTATCGCAAATGCTGTTCATCATAAAAATGCTATTCTATAACTGAAACAATCACGCTCAAAATTATAATGAGCTTGATAGTCAATAGGCATGGCAATTACGGTAATTCTGAGTTGTACTGTATTTGATTTACTCATTAATTTTATAAAACGCCTCTATTAGGGCGAACCGTTCAGAAGCGCCCCAGTAGGCTTATATAAGTTCCCTAGTGAAAACGCAGGTTTCCAGTCTAAGAGAAAAAGAAGAAGAGAGACTGCGAGACAAAATATAATTGTAGAGCGCA
The DNA here is from genome assembly GCA_945859605.1 of Lumbricus rubellus. NCBI lineage: Eukaryota > Metazoa > Annelida > Clitellata > Crassiclitellata > Lumbricidae > Lumbricus > Lumbricus rubellus. Next base: position 3,277,102 of record OX243814.1, on the reverse strand, counting down.
CAGAGGGAGAAAGCGCAATCCAATAGAGGCAACTGATCGATACGGAGCCATAGCAGTAACTTGTATAACGTAATCTCTAAAAAAATTTAGGTCTACTAATTTATGACACCGCTTAATACGATGTGCTACTTCTTCGCATTTCATTACGGTTGTGTTTTCAGCTGGATGTCATCTTGATTACCAGATTCCGCCTTTTGCCCAATCAAATCGTTTAATAAACAAATTAGCTTTGATGACTAGGCTACTTTCCCAAATTGTCGCATCGAAGACTGGAAGTTATTTACGAGCAAATAATGTGCACATGCATAATTTATCATGGAGGTAATATTGTGAATGTATGTTTTATTGTGTGAATTTTCAGTCACTTATTCATTTCGAACATTATATGACGTACATTCAATAACTAGTCTACCTTGCGAGCGCTCCCAGTCCAGCCATGACAAAAGGAAAATACTTGAGCGATGTTTGCGGGTGGACCACAAACAGAGTTGCGCTCAAATTGAAAATCATCTCTTGTATGACTTTGTATTCGATTGCTGCAAAACAAATTAACCTGAATGTAAAAATATATGACCAACGTGAAGGAAATAAAGGTTTCATAGTTAGGCCTACTAGAATTTGATTCAGGTTACAATGCGTCGCTAAAATAATAATATATTATAGGTAATAGGCCTAAGAATTATTATAGATCTAAGCATTCCTCATTATATTGTCATCTTGGTAACATATTATAAACGCAATATATCCTTCATATTTTATATTGAGCACCAATGACTTCTGTGATTTTGTTTTTAAAATGTCAGCTGTTACAGCAGTCACTAGTTGGAAACTTACGTTTTGTGCTTATTATGTATTACGCTTCAGCAACTTTGATTTCCAGACAACACAGGGATATTTGCTACTCTGTCCAAATTTTAGTTTATCTGCAATGAAGACGTCGTGTTTATGGTTCGTTCATTAGATTGTGCTGCATTTTGGATCGATGAAAATGATCCTTTTAGTTGGGGCGCTTGTCATTATGTATTTATGAATGTACGCTAGCATGCATAGAGTTATATTTTGTTTTGCGTAGCCTATGCCTAAACAGATGTTGAACTCATGAAAACGATGCTTTGCTTGAATAAAGTTGTTTTCACAAAAGTTACATTTTTGATGATTGTTAGAGTGACGCAATTCATTGTTTGGTCCAAAAATAAAATAATTCTTTGGCAAAATATAGGGTGACACGAAAGTTCGTTCACCGCTTTCAAAATGCGTTCTCTCAATAACGGCTTCATATTTCTTTATAAGATTTGGTCAATGTATACATCAGTCAAATGAAAGATATTGGTACAAATTTGATTATGATCCGGTCCGTTTTCACCATTATTTATAAGAAAATGTAAAGACGACCAGTTTTTGCGGAAAAACTGCGTTAATCAAATTTACACAAGTCATGTAAAGAAAATGTGTACACGCCTAATAGCCTCGTATACGAGCGTGACAAGACACTGTTGTTACCTATATAGGACATTACATAGGCGTAGGTTATTAGCGCACAGCATAGCTCCTTTCTGTTTAATGACTCTATCCGGCATGACTTGATCAGCGTCTGAAGTGTCCCAACTGCTATCGATCTCCACGCTCGCTGGAGGCGACGTTTGAGCTGATCAACGTTCTTTGGCTCAGGATCTTTATAAACGCTTAGAGATCAAAATAAGCTTACTCAATAAGTTCTCAATCGGAGAGAGATCCGGATAGTTGGCTGACCAATTCTTCGGCTTTATGTGAGACGGATGGTTGTCGTCTAGCCACTTTATCGTCACAGCTGATGTATGACAGCGTGCGCCATCCTGCTCAACAAACAACTTTCGTTGCATGACACTGCCGTTGTCATTTTCTCTCTCGAACGCTCGCTTCATGATCTGCTCGAGAATGTTGGTGATGTATGTAGTAGCCTACTGCGAGTTCAGTTTGGTACCATTTGGCACAAAGTGAAGTTTAGTGAGACCCCTGGCAGTCATCCCAACCCAAACCATCACCGAAGGACTAAACTTCATCTTTGGAGTAGGCGAAACGTAGGCTTACTCTTTCTATGCTGGATAGAGACTAGAGTCAGTGCCGTCATTAAGCAGAAATGAGATACTGTACGCTAATAGCCTACGCCCTACGTCTGTGTATGTCCTATATAGGTAACAAGTGTCTTGTCACACTTCTATACGAGGTTAGGCGTGCACACATTTTCTTTACTGCGTAAATTTGATGAACGCAGTTTTTCCGCAAAAACTAGTCGTCTTTACATTTTCTTATAAATAATGGTGAAAACGGACCGGATCATAATCAAATTTGTACCAATATCTTTAATTTGAATGATGTATACACTGACAAAATATTATAAAGAAATATGAAGCCGTTACTGAGATAACGCATTTTGAAAACGGTGAACGAACTTTCGTGTCACCCTATAGAAGTTGGACTCAGTGGCGGCGCCAGGATTTTGGGCTTTTTGGGGGAGGCTGAAGCCCTAAGTTCTTCCTCCGTCCCAGGGGTGCAACTGCAGCAACTAGGCTATAGAACATATTTCTTGAAGGTGTTCATAGTTATTTCTAGCGCCGAAGGGGGTCTGGGGGGAGCGTCGTAAGCTCTCCCAGCGGAGTCTGGGGCGGAGCCCCAGCCACCAACGCATTTTTAGCTCTGTAACAGTTGACCTCAACTCGAGCCCTTTTTAGGCTCTTTTTGACAGCTATTTGTGAACGATAAACTCATGAAAACTTCAATAAGAAGCCAGACACCAACGCATTTTTTAAATCTCTGTTGACCTCAATAAGAGGTCGTTCTGCAGAGTCGCAGACTACCAGTATAAGAATGTCAAAATCTTATTGTAAAATAAATGGGTTTCGTCTTTACTATGATCACAAAAGTTAAACGTTTAGGCTTATAATAGCCGAACAAGTTTATAAGTCTACTGACATATGGGTAGACCTACTGTAATGGAAACCCTATAGGGCATGCCATAATGTAGTAGGTTTTACGGGCTCAACCCACCCAAAATGTGTAATTTCCTAATTTAAAAAACTAGCGCTGTGAAGGCTTAGCCTATACTTTTGTGTATTTTGCAACCATTGCTAAGTGTTGAGCCACTAGCAGAGGGATGAGTTTGCGGCGGAGATATTCCCCTCTCCATTATCTAAATGTTTTTTATTTTCACGCTGTAATGGTAGCACTTTTGACTGTCTTATAGCGCAAATACTCATCATTTCAGTGCTGATAGTCGTGGTTTAAGACTTCAAAAGTGTCCTCCTATAATTGCTTAAATCGGTCAAATTTCCTAACAGTACATGTCAATACGCCGACGTCGCTGCGCGACGGTTGGCTACATGAGTGGACCAAAGTACTCCAGCAATATCTATCCTTTACAGTCCGCAAATAGCGCCGCTCCTGATAAACCGGTCCACAGCGTGATGTTATCAAGCCAGCATATTCTAGGTCTACCGCGACCGCGAACACCCTGCACTAATCCCGTCATGACACTATTTTCAATATTGTCCGGCTGTCGCAGGATGTGACCGAAGTAACGTAATTTCCGGGTTTTGACATGACCTAATAACTCGCTTTTTGTCCCTGCTAATTTGTAAACTCGTTCATTAGTCAACATTTCTGTCCATGAAATACGTAGTAGTTTCCTGATGCATTTGTTTTCGAAAGCCTGTATAAGTCTTTCCTCCTCCTTCTTAAGAGTCCACGTCTCACAACCGTATGTTGCCACTGGCCACACTAAGGCCCTCATCAGTCGTATCTTTGTCTTGGAGCTGAATGCCTTGTTCTTCCAAACCTTTGTCAACTTAATCATGACTGATGTACCCATGGCTAACCTTGACTTTACTTCTACATTACAGTCTGCATCTTTCGTTATTCTGCTTCCCAGATAGACAAAGGAGTCTACCTGTTCTAAACTACCATTGATTACTTTTATATCCAACACAGTACGGTTATGGCAATATTTTAAGCTGTCATCGCAGCAAGAATCTCTCATAATTTTATTGCTGAAAGACATCGTTTAAGAGTTCAATAAATATCCCCTTCCAATTTTATCTAAATGTCTCATCACCTTAGTAATTAACCCTTAGCACTAACCCTAACCCTAACCCTAACCCTAGCTTACATTACCTCTTTCCTTTCTTTTAAAGAGAGCTAATCATCTTCAAAAATTATCGAACGTAGGCCTACCTTAATTAAAACAATGCAAAGAATTCTTAGGCTTTGGCAACATAACATATCTCACACTATAATCTAGATAAACAGTCAGCTACAGTGGCGTAGCTAGCTTTTCATGGGCCCGTGTGCAGAAGTTCCGCATGGGTCCATGTTTGACCTTGATTGTTAGGCTGGTATTTTGTGTTCATGCAATCAGCGTGAGAATTGTAAAAAAAATTCTAGAAAAATAACACTGGGTCAGACGTTGACTTATGTGGACTTGGGCGCACAATTAGGACTTTACTATGGCGTTCAAAGAAAGACTGGGGGGGTTAAACCCACAACCCTCCGCAATTTTTACTCTGCCTGCAATCAAGATCACCAAAACTAATCAATGACATTGCTATTAGATCTGATGATGATGATGGTGCTCTGCCCGTAGGCAGATTCATTGGCTTTAGGCCCCTGGGGATGAGATGAGTGAGGTGGTTTCCCGTTGCCTTCCCCACAGACAATGATGGGTAAGCAACTTGCCCAAGGTCGCTCCGCAGGAGCTTTCACCCCTGCGTCCCACACGTGATAGCCCGAGATAATCTAAATCTCTGAATGTCAACTCCCAGCCCGGGGCTTGAACCGCAGTCCGTTGTATCCAACAGACGAATGCCGTTCGCGCTTACCGATGTAGCTAACGAGGCCATCCTATTAGATCTAACACATGCAATACAACTCGCGATCACAGACTAAAAATAAATGCTGCACGAATGAGACAGATACATGTAAACTAAAGTGCTATAGCTGCGGCAATTTCTTAGTAGAATTTGAAATCTATCACTTGGCATAATTATCCTAATTAGGCCTTCTGATACAATGTCATGGCATCATAGCGTTCCTTTCTAGATAGTATTTTGTTCAGCAGAAATATTGTCAATCATCTATCAATTTTGGTTCATGATATCCAATGTGCACATCAACCAGACACGATCCTCAATATTTTTTGTAGGCCTACCTAAAAATAAGTTTAGCAATAGGCCTATTACATACAAGTGCAAAAATGGAGTAAATATACGATATTCTTTACAACCCTGATCTACATGTGCTCAATTTTGTGTCTCCCTGATTGTGGGGTGAGAGCTGAGAGAAGCTGAGAGCAGTATGAGGATTGGAGTTTGGTTGTGAAAAAGTGACAAGAAGACTTAACTATCACGTCAAACCCCGACAATCTTCACCCTGGTTTAGAGGGATATATATGTCAACTACGTCACTGCCCTTACTATAAATTTTTGTCCAGCAAATCACCGGAATATAAGAGCATGCCTGTGAGACGTATGAGATTTATGCGGCGCACCTTTTAATTACAATACACGGTTAGTTGACAGACGTCACTGCGTCAGTTAAGTAACGAAGTAATGTAATTTTGTTCACAAAACTACATTTGTCACAAAATAATGCAAATTACTAATTAGGTTTGATAAATAATAATTTTTTTATTATTTAGCAATCTCTGTGGGCCCCTGAAGGTCGTGGGCCGTGTGCTTTGCACACATTGCACACATGGTAGCTACGCCACTGGTCAGCTACTACATTCAGCTTTCCCTTCTTGTATTTCAACAGAATGTCAAAAAATTTTAATGATAAAGACCATCTGACTAACTTAGCAGATTTCGACAATGATTCAGTAAAGTAAACTAAAGGAATATGATCTGTGAACACATTGATTTTAGAACCAATAATAATTTCTTTCAATTTGTTTAAGCCCATATGATTGCATAGTAGTGTGGCTCTAAAAAATGAAAGTGGTGAAAAAAAATTTATTCAACCCACCATTTGGTGACGCCATGACGGTCGCAGCCAAAAAATTATAAGAAATTATTAATATTTAGGACTGGCGCGGAGCTGACGAAATATTCATATTTTGCTACTGGTTTTCATAAAACTTATCTAGACATCGGTTAATGGCAATGTTAGTAATAATTTCATACAAGCTAAACACAAATTCTGAGGTATGCAATTTAAATAATTTTCTAAATAATGTTACTAAAGTCATGCCGCAATGAGTAAATTTGATGTAGTTTTAATATATTGACTGCAAAACTTAGAAGATAAGAATGCCATAAACTTGTAGCCGAGAATATCAACATTTGAAGATGAGTTTGTCAGTCATTCGACTTTTACCAAATAGAAGGTTGCCGTTTTGGTTGGCTTATAGCATAGCCTCTTGTGTTTCCCTACGACCTGTAGCAAGAACTACCTTTGTCTTGCACTTTGTGCTGGCGAAGAGTTCAATTTTTGCACTGAGGTGTTTACTCTACTTCTGCGATACAGTTAACCACTTTAACGGATTGGAGAATTACATGGCTCTTTTGTTACGTTCGAGCTCCATTAATATCGGCTTGGATCATACTGTAGAAAGCCATCAGACAGTTTCAAAGTGACGAAGAATATTATGAGCGATATATAGACGGAAATACATGTATATTATAATTTGTATTGTGGAGTCCTGTTTTCTTATAGGTCCATGGAATGGTGGGATTCGTTTTAGTGATCTCACTTAACCTGAATATTCGTTTCACTATTTTGACATGAATATTGTACACTTTTGCACTTCTGACATGAGTTTGGGTACGGTGGGGCATGTAATGAAGGAGCCTGTACTTGAGGAACATGTACAGTTGTACACAGGTCAATTTACCTTGAAACCCATAGCAGCCAGGTGCAAAGAACTAGTATCACGCCTCACTATAGGCTACTGATTATTTGCTGGCGTGATCGCTGTGTTGTAAGAAACTTTTACCCCCCCCCCCCCCTCCAGAGGAGACCGGACTCAATCTCTGTCAGTCCTCTCCCCGGCCGACCATCCCCTCCCGACGTAGACTTTGGCTCATTTCTGGTTTTTCCTGTTTTGCATTTGGTTCAAGATGCGCCCACCCTGTATAGAACATAATCTCGAGTAGGCCTATAGTTAGTCTTCAGTGCATAAACTTTTAGGATGGTGGACGAGGGTCGTGTGCAGGGATAGTCGCACAGTCAGAAGAAAGCCATGCCTGTTTCTCAAACTTCCATGTCCCTGCTCTACAATCAGGGCATGGGCGATGTGTTGATACGTAAGATCGGCGCGATGGTAACATGATATGAATCAGGCAACGGAAATTGTGATGTCCAATCAGTCTACCTGTGTGACATAGCTTGGTATCTCTTACAAAGTTTACTAAGGCAGCAGAAGTTTGACTCAAGGCAACAGATGTAAGTGTACACAAGTGTCATGGCGTACCATCCAGTACTCAAGTGCTTGGCTTACCATCCACCCAAGATTAACGTGCTGCTGCAGTCCTCTAAGCCTGATGTACAATGCGATGGTATCAATCATTGGATTGTAGCCTACTAGAAAACACAAACTGCCATTGCAAGGCTTGAGAAATGTGATGGAAACCTTTGATCTTAGAGCCACAAGTACTATCACAATACATGAAACGCTGGCAAATACGCTGGTGCCTTGCACTTGACATTAGGTAGATGAAGATAATTAGCTAATGAAGTAAATGGATATTGCAAATCATCAAAAACATTCACCAAGCATTGTGTGAAATAAGAAGAAGGCTTAATTCTCAATGGCAACCTAAGCACTGGGCTAGTGCCCGACGTCCGTTATAACGGACAGTATGGAAAGTACTGATAATGTAGCACGAATCAATAAATAAGTTCCCATCCATGTTACTGCACCAAGTTGTTGAGATTACTAAAACCACAACTTAATTTGTTGGGTTTTACCACGTTGTGTGCGACCTGATGGCGGACCGGTAACGCGTCCGCTCACGGAGCGGGAGGTTGCGGGTTCGACTCCGGGTAACGACCTTGGGCAAGTTGTTTACGCACACGTGCCTCTGTCACCAAGCAGTATAGGGGAGACCGGGGCTGTATGTTACAGGGGTTATATGTTACAACGATTATATATATGGTGTTTACTTATTTGTAGCGTATATCTATGTTCTAGTGCATGCGCACAGTTAGTCTGCAGGTATAGTGGTGGAGCTGTTGATTTATTTGGCAGCGCGACCAATTTAGGGCAAAAAACGTTTTTTGAGCTGATATTTTTTCCGAGGGTAAGTGCGCACTTTTGTAATTTCTGCGGCCAGTTTTACTACTTCGGTTGTCATATTCGGCGTGTTGGTGGCATGGTGATATGTGTTTATAAACAGAACATTACTAGCGATGTAGCTTGACTGTTGTATATGTAAAATATTTTTGTTTCCGAAGATGTGCCCAGGGGCTATATGTTACATGTGCCTAGGGGCTATATGTTACATGTGTAACAGCCTATAGCTCATAGGCTATATGTTATGTGTGCTATCTATGTGCATTATTATAAATAGATATCACACATGCATGCATTGCTGCATTAAACATAATTACAGATACACGTTTGCGTACATACATGGACACAGTAGGCCTACACATAATAATTACACAGATACACGATTATGCAGATATATAATTACATACCTACCAGTGTTGTACAGTAACGAAGTAAAAGTAACGCGTTACTATACTTAAGTAAAAGTTTGAGTACTTTCACATGTAACGAAGTATCGAAAAAATAAAATACTTTTACTTTCAACGAAGTAAAATTTTACCCATATTTCAGTACTTTTACTTCGTTACAATTTATGCGACACTCGTTACAATGTTCGTTACTTCAGAGCGCTAATTAACATTTCTTTTCGCTAAGCTAAGACAGCTTTTTCAAATTTGCATGCCTAAAAATAGATTTTCGATGATGGTGCACGCTGGATGCATTGCCATTTCTGCAGCAGAAATGATCTTCGGCTGTGCATTGTGCTAAAAGTAATCAGAAGCGTGCGTACTAGACTCAATGATAATAATTCGAGAATTTAGTATTTTTGAAGGTTAATAATCAATTGAGTTATAGAAAGTCTCGGTACTTTTACTTTTTACTTTAAAAGTATTATTGGAAGGGGATACTTTTTACTTTTACTTAAGTAAAATTTGTGCTGAGTACTTTTACTTTTACTTAAGTAACTAAAATCCACTTTACTTTTACTTTTACTTAAGTACATTTGCCCGATACTTTCAACAACACTGATACCTACCTACATACATGCGTGCATATATACAAATATGCATGCAAGCATACATACATTCATACATGCATACATATATACATACATAGATATATGCATATATGCATACATACATACATACATACATACATACATACATACATACATACATACATACATACATACGTACGTACGTACATACACACACACATACATACATACATACATACATAGATACATAAATACATGCATGCATGCATGCATGCATGCATGCATGCATGCATACATACATACATACATACATACATACATACATACATACATACATACATACATACATACATACATACATACATACATACATACATACATACATACATACATACATACATACATACATACATACGTACGTACGTACATACATACATACATACATACATACATACATACATACATACATACATACATATATGCAATTGCACTGATGGAAACGATTATTATGTATGACAAAACTGTTATAACTCTGACTAGGCCTAAGCTTAAGTAAACCCATTTGGCTGATTTCTGATTTAACTAGTAGTTTAGTGTATGTTTCGTCGTTTTTTTCATCAACTGCTGAAGAACTTCAGACTTTACATAGGCCTAATCAGTTCTGAATAATCTTTTATATTATTAGTGATGTTCCTGTTTAATATTTACTTTAATTTACTGTAAAAATGTCAATTCTACCTGTGTAACATTGTAACCCCGAGGAATGTAACATGTAACCCCGCTATCGGGGTTATTTGTTACAGTCAAGTGGCTTGCCTAAAACCAATATTGCACACAAATCATTAACTATTAGCACAATCTACTGTGACCAATTTCTGTGTGACATATTGAAGTATTAAACCCCCTTGGTCTTAGGAAAACTGTGCTGCTGAGGAACAGCCAATTTACAAAAAAGTGAAAATTGTAACATATAACCCCGGTCTCCCCTACTTTGATACCGGCGTAGGTTGGGAAGTAAACAGCAAGTCCTGCGATACACTGGCCCGTGTCCAGGACCTTGGGATTCGTCTATTGCTGGCTCAGGGCCATGGAAAAGGAGATGAGCGCCTTCATATGTTCCTCATGGAACGGGATATGACTTTACATTTTTTTACTTTTTACCACCTTGGGCACTAATGGGTTAATAGAGCGCAGATCATGATATCATCACACAACTAGTCGAATTTGGTGTGCAAAAAGCAACATTTTGTCAAGATTTGCATCTTTACCACAAATTCCGGAACAGTTTGAGATCAATCCGGGACACGAGACCAACAGGGTCGATTCCGGGACTGTATCGGCGAATCCGGGACGGTTGGCAGCCCTACCTTGCCTGCAAGTCAACGAACATAATTATCCGGTTTTCGCTTTAAGCTTCAGGCCACTACAAAATATAATACAAAATATGCACACCGTGGATAACGTCAGGTGACAGCGCGGGGTAGCAGGAAAAGAGGAGGAGGGAGAGGAGGGGTAGGGGGCAACGCGTGGCCGGGTACAGCTAGTTATATAATTATAAGCTTTTCACATAAATTATATGATGTATAGGTCCTAATCATAAATTGAATAATGTTGTTTTGCGAAAATAAATGTTGAACTGACTAGGCCTAATATTCACTGCAATTTAATTATAATCTGGAGGGGTTGGTGCGGGAAAAAATTTGTGTGGTAAAGGGTTTTCGCGCTAAATATGTGTGCGCTAAATAATAAAAATTAAATAACGTTCCTGACTAATCCATAGATTAGTCTACTTGTAAGCTTTGTCATAATAATATTATTCTGGTCACAGCTTGACATTATGAGAAAGTGAGTAACTGTTGAAGCATTCTATTTGTTATAATGCCCTATTATTCATCATAACTTGGTATCTTTGACAATAACTTGGAGGAACTCAGAGACGCGGCGGAAGATCGTGAGATGTGGAGAAGGTTGATTACAGCGGTCGCTAGGATTCCAAGAATCGACGGCACAAGGTGACAAGGTGATTCATCATATTAAGCCTAATTAAATTTTGCTCGTGGACCTATGAGTGCACATGCACTCAAAATGCTAATTACACGTGTAGGCCCTGTGCTTTTGTTTGTAGGCATAGGCCTACACATTACACAATGCGCTGCATTATTTTGTAAGACCAACCCTCTAAACTCCTGAAGGTCTTCAAACCGATAGCGGATGCAAACTACTCTGCTTATTACAAATAATAATATGTAGGCTATTGCATCAACAGCAGCCGAATGTAAAGCTGATGTTTGCTCCAACTAAAGCGAATGTTTTTAAGCTTAATGTTCATGTATCTCCGGTTTGTTTACAGTCAATTGTAGAGTATGAGATGGGAAAACATTTCGGAATAGTACTACTCTTTGAAAGTTTTCTACTTTTACAACTTTGCTTGGGTAAGCTTCTTCTTTCCTGCTTTTTGGCCATTTGTCCTTCCTGGATGTTGGTCCGATTTGGTCGATAATGGCGTAATTTATCCGTGATAGTTAACCATCGGGCTACCAGTTGAGGGAGTAGTGGAAGCATTTAAGGAAAAATCGACATAATAATTTTTTTAATAAAGTAAAGTCTTGGCATAGTTGTTAAGCACATCCCCCAAAGACGAAAACCAAAAGTTTCCATAAATCCGAGCTGTGCTCGAGCCGCCATCTTGGCAAATGGCGACCTCAATTCGTTTTTTAGCAATAACTCCAGAACCGTAAGAGCCATACCCAGGGGCTTCTATCCCCCGTAAGCAGCCGGGCTCAATCCATCTTCTCCCCTCCCCTTTCTGGGCCGACCTTGCCTACCGGCAACATAAAATAATCTAGTGCCTCTATTGCGAAAATGAATGTTTGTTTGGAGGAGGGAGGACAACAGAGCATCCAGCAGACGATTGCCGAAGCACGTGTAGCGCCGAGAAAGGAATGGAATAAGGGGGGGATGTGCCCCTCCCCATAAGAATATTTTGCAATTTTCGCATTGTAATTTCATCATTTTAAGCTGTCCTCTTAACAAAATTGCTCTACTATTACAGGGAGGAATTGCTGCCAAAAATCGGGCAGCCATGTGTTTAGCACCTCTGATCAGTGTGCACTCGAGAGGCGTTACAGAAATTTAGGCTATAGAGTACAATGCAATAAAATAAAATACACTGCTCACTAGTGCAGATAGGCAAAACGCCCTCCCTGCTTTATCTTTCCTGTGTTATGCCTGTGGTGAGCGGTTTGGCTGTTACGGGGTCTTTTAGTTGTTCCATAATCGTCAGCAATTTTCATTTTGATTGTTTGTCTATTTTGTTTTTAATATAATTTTTGGTGTGTTTCTTTGTAAGAGTTTGCTTATGTATCGATCATTATTGATGCCAAAATGCGATGCATGGCCATTGATGCAAATTATAAGTGTCTAGTAGCCTACGCTCTAACATACAGTAGGCTATATCGAATTACAGTGTAGGCTACAATAAATTTGACTTTGCCTGTATCATTAAAACATTATATAGGCAATCTCACAGGTGGCACCAAGTGGGTTTTGGGCAAAACGCCCTCTGTATTCGAATGCATTGCAGGTCATTGTGGGGGCAGTGGTGACGTCGTTGCCTTGGAACCGAAAGGTTCGGAGGTCGAATCCACCTCGCCGCGTAAGGACCTTGGGCAAGTCCTTCACTCATAATTACTCAGCGCTTCGGCGTGAAACTCCGATGCAGTGTCTGCTCTGCATTCGGGAGCGCCTCTGAGTAGATAGAGCTTGAAGGGGCGCTATAACAAGTGCACATAGCCTACACACAAACATTCTTGGCAAGCAATTTTCTTGTGCTTGAAAGAATATAGATGCAGTCCAAAATACCCTCAGAATGAAACAGAGCACTGTTACACTGTTACAGTACCAGTAGGCTACCTCTTTAAAGTTATTTTAGGCTTTAGAGGTCACAAAGGTTTCAGAAAATACAAATGGGCGACAACGGGCGTAAATTTGCTTGTACAACGTCCCTTTGAGGCACCTTGTATCCTTTGGAGGTGAGGTGACGCATTGTAACGTTAGAGATGAGGTGGGGTCTGATAAACCCCAACACATATTTTTATTTTCAAGTCGCGATATCAAATGAAAAACATTAATTTGAGTTAATCTATTCTTCTATGATCAATTATCAACTAAACAGGCGATTATCACGAACAAAATCTGTTTTCAATCTTTATTAGATGGTAGGAGGTGAACCCATCCAATGTACTTTGCCCTTGTAAGTTCGGTTTGCATACGAAAAATCACAATTTCCTTCAAATATACCGAGTACGTTAAAAAAAATTGTTCGTTCAAAATTTCTGCAAAATTCCTGAAATGTTGGTAAAGTGTCCGTATTATTTTCATATTGACAAAGGTAGAAAATAATAATCCAAGCTGGTTTGACGTTTTCCACACACAAATTAAAGTAGAATACCTCTGGGGTATGTCATACCTACCTCACCTCCTAAGAGTTAATTAGTTTGCATTGTCATCCTTTTAGAAATTTTATCGAACAAAATAGAAGGTCTACTTTATTTGGAACATTCAGCATTACCTTACAATAGTTCCAGGCGTAATCATGCTGTGAATTAGCGAAGTCGTTAATGGAGGCGATGTTTTATTCAACTTCTCTTCCTTTCTCTCTTCCCCAAAATTTACTAGGCCTAATCCTACGTTGTCTGACACGTTAGGTCCCAGCAAATAATAGAACAATGCGACGTGATGTTCGTATTTTCAAAATGAATTTGATAATTATTCGACCTTTTCATAAACTCAATTTCACAGTGTCAAGTCCAGATTGTAGGCCTATACAACAAAATGGATTACTTCACCTAATAATTATAGACCAAGCACCGTGAGCACGTGTAAGTAAGGGCTGTAAGGTAGTGTGGACAATGAACACAATGAGGAAACCTCTATCAGCTTTGCCGACATTGCGATATTAAAATCTAATATCGCAATGTCGGCAAAGCTGATAGGCCTATCTAGAAATACATGTGGTTACAGTAGTATATGTACATGTATACGCTTGACAGCCAAATGCTTTCAAAAAATATTTATGTGCTGGACCAAAAAGTGGTGGTGACTGGACACCACCGTCACATGAGAGAAGCCATTTAGTTGTACTAGTATTTGTACAAGTGTAACGGCCTGCCCCTCGTAAGAAAACCACGTGACCGGGGGTCCCACCCCTGGTGTGGCTCTTCAGTTTCCCAAGTGATAGGAGCCTGCCCTAGGGATTCGAACGAGGTGCCGCACTGTTGGAGCGAAGTTCTCGAATTGAGGGGAACCGAAGGTAATGCAAAATAAGCAGAGTCAGCAGTTTCCACGGCATGCCCCAGGGCGGAGCCAGTTCCTGATTGGCCGTAAGGGAAGGTAGCTTCCACCACTTCAGGCCGGGATTGTCTTCTACAGGTACCAGGGATAGCTCGAGTGGAAGGGACATACATCTCAGCGGCTCTCGGTCTGAGAGCAACGACTTCAGTTATATGAAGGCCGTCAGGGTTCGAATCCGCTCCAACAGGTTCTTGAATCCCCCATTCCTTTAGTGGTGTTACCACTTCCCTTAGCCGTTCCAAAATTACCTCACCTTCCTTCGAGGAAGGAATAAACTGACTTGAGCGATCATGCAATTGACTTATCTCTTTAGTTAGGTGGTCTATTTGGATACCATGGCGCTCCATAAATTTCTCGAGGGTGCTTGTGAAGAACTGTAGAAGTTCAGCGACTCCTGTTTTCCTCATCCCCTCTTGATCATTATCATCCGGGGCTCCTCCCTCTTCATTCTCCTCTATCCGCTCCTCAACCTCTTCGTCAGAAGATACCTCAGACATTATAGAAGTTCACCTTAAATCACTGTTACTCAATGCTTGTGTTAGATTATTTAATTAAGCAATCATATCTTAACTACAGTTGACAAACCTTGTCAATAATTAACAGTAATTGTGTCTAAAGACAGTGTTCTCATATAGTGTTCAATATTCAGTGTCTTTCGATTTCAATTTGACTACACAACTTAATCATTAAACATTTCCAATACACATTCCAACTTTCATCATAATTATTCAAGTATAACTCTTTAGGCTTAATACTGGTAACACCTTGCAACAGATTCACAGACACGATTTCCTTCTGGGAGAATCGCTCGTTATTATCTAATTAATTAACAACTAATTAATTCTCTAATTAATTACTTCGCACGATAATCCTTTTCTAATTATCTGTCCACGTTACACACAGCGAAAGTATTATTCACAGACATCAAACTTATTTAACTTTCTCGGTTACAATATCACAAAAGAAACCCAAGGGGGATAGGCCTACTTCTCTGCCTTTCCAGAAGTTTGTTATCACAGCAATCGACAATGACGCGAATGTCGGTCCCCAAAATTCGTCTACCAAGAGAATCGGCAACGGAAGAATTTCGTTTCTAAATCGTCCAGAAATATATAATAGAACTTCCTCCAGACACTGCGGTCTTAACCAGAAGTATGTTCGAAATCTTGATCGCACAATAAATTCTTATAACGGTTTCCTCAACATAATTTCAGCCGCAAACTCCCTCGGTTTCGGCAACAATTTTCGGCCACTCGAGCACGGAGGTCTAACGTCGTCGAGAACTCTTCTCCGTCTGCCGATCTAGCTGCTTCCAGCCAATCACAGACTACATCACGTGACTTGTTCGCGTCACGTGACCGTGGAGGTCCAATCAAAAGCGGTTGCGTTGCCGCCGATCTAAAAATAGAGTGTCGCAATGCGACACTCTTCGCTAAAAAGGAGTTACTGCACCGGAGGTCAGTTCCAAAAAGGGGCTAAACTCCGAAGACCGGTTGCAAATCTAGCAAGGCCGCAAATTTATCTAGGCCGCAAATTAATAATTAACGATCGCAATTTCCACGATCGTTACACAAGTATTAACATTAAATCTTTTTCAACTATAATATCATTGTATCATTTATTAAAATAGTAAATAACATTATTATAATCATATACTAGTGAATTTTTATTATGGTATATAATAGCTGTTATAGGAGTTCATGTAGTGCAATAATGCAGATAGCAACTACATGTAAAAATTCAAAAGTGTACAAAGTGTATATCATCATCATGATCAAGAACCGAGGGACCAGTGCCCGTAGGTGCCCGCTGCCATCCTCAATATTCCTTGCCATTTTTGTCGTTCCATCGCTGCATGTGTCAGGTCTTGTATTATAGTGTATATACTTTGCTAAAAACTATTAGGCCTACCATTTTGTCCAAATGTTCGAATGGGGGAAGTATTTTCTGGGAGGAACTTCTTCCTAAAGATGCCTAGATTAAACGCTGCCCTCCATGTCCGAACACCCCTACCGAAGTGAATTTTGGCTCTTTTCTGATTCCCTCTGTTTTTCACTGGGCTCTAGCTGCGCCCGCCATGTATAGGGATAAAAGGCCCTTGGCCAGAGCTACTAAGCAATACAAAATGACACAAATAGATCTAATCCTCATTAAATGACAAGTAAGTTTGATATATTTATGACACTTGTTTCTAGGATTAAAAATTTAAAAAAAATCACAAAATAATGATGACGTTATTATTGGCTTGAAACAGAAGGCTGGAATCTTAATGTCAGGCTTGTCAGCTGTATTATTTAGTCGATTTGTAGGCCTATATTTAAATTTTATTGCAATAAAATTGGTGAATGTGGTTTCGTTCAAATAGCCTAATAGGTAGTGTGGTTCACAGATACATGGTAAAAAATTAAGTTTAAGCTAAAAGCCAGGACACCCTCTCCGTTTGTTAGACCTATCAATAGTATTATTGAGACAAAATTTCAGCTTCCTAATCCAACTGGAAGGCAGTGCTCAACGACTGTGTTACTTTGCATGGGCCAATGAATAGACGTTAATTGCAGAAATAAATGTGTCGAGCATAATATATTCTCATACAATTGTGTTTTGATTCAAGATAAATCCAACACTACTGTAACATGACAATATGTGTGATACTTAAACAGTTGGTCAGCTTGAAATCTAAAATTATAGTACGTTTTAAATATGGAAAGTGTAAAAAAATGTGAAAAAGCATTGTTAAATACGCGAATGTCTATTGTTTGCCTTTTATGACTCCAGCACCCGATGCAATCTTATACTCAAGAAGGCTTTGCAAGCATTGTGTCAACAGCAGATTTCTTTGTTGATTGAGTGGGTACAGCTTTCTTATTTGCCTTGACCAATTGGATAAAATACAGCTTTTTTCTTTATCAGTTGAATTTCTCGAACAACTTCACACTTATCTCAGCCGTGTCGTTTACCGCGCATGCACTCTCAATTGCTGACTTCAGTCTCTGCCCTGGTGATAATCCTCATTCTCAATCCACTACTCTGGTTTAAATGTAAAAAGGGGTTCACCAAACTTCTGGCGTGGAAGTAGTGTCAGTGTTCGCTGGGTTACAAAGTCGCACACCATCCCTCCAACATCCATTCACCACGATTTAAAGTCATTCCGTGAAATATCTTCACCTTATCTGTTATAACAGGCAGTTGACAACATAACAGTGTGAGACGTTCAGCTCATCTGAAAGGTACTAAGTACCGTCGATTTTCTAGGACATTCATGGCCGCAACGCTGACCTCCTATATAGGTAATAGTCACCTGAATCATATTTTCCTAGATCAATCAAAATTGACAGATCTTGTTCTGGAGTATCATCAGCAAGAGGAGACATTTGTCTGTGCCTCTGAGAGAAAAAGGGAACCAAATCAGTTGAAATCACACAATGGATGAATCTGAGTTTCTCCCTACTTCCTCAGATTGAATACGTCACGTGGATTGCTAAATCGATATATTTTGATGGCGTACAGTAACCTGGTCATTCAATGTGCATGGTAAATTGTGCTTTCCAGTTTCATATTGAGGGCTGACATCCAAGGACAACCATTGACATCTCGATGATTTTTTGTAGTCATCTCTTAAAATGACTTATTTTCAGCAGACTACTCGAGAAAACAGAATGCTCTCTCATTGGAGGCTTCAGTAACGGATACGACTTCTGGTACTCGGATGTTGCCACGAGTCACACTATCCCACACAGCTTTGAATCTCTAAAAGATAGGATTATATTTTTAATTAGATGGACCAAAACACAAGGTGAAGATTTTGACTAAAATCCACTCCATCACAATGACGACAGCAACCCACAAATTCAGAACCAGCCACAGGAACTGTTTGCCTATCCTGTCTTCGAAAAACGCACACTACGCTAAAACGCCCGGTGTTGACATGTGTTGTATCAAAGATCAAGGCTTGGACATTATCAGTGAGTCTTCATAAGTTCAGAAAATAATGAAAGACCCTGAATTTAAATTATATCCTGCATAGAGGGAAAGTTGGGCATACCAAAGAGTTTATCCACACCATCACCTGAAACTTGCACTGACAGGCGATCAACATATCCAGTGTAGGCCTACTGCAAGTGGATAATCCTGTACAAATTCAGAGCTTACAGCTTCAGCATGCTCCATCATGCATGGCTTCTTATGTACTCCATGTGAATGGTATTCCGTGAAATCGGCAGGACAAAAGGATCGCACACAAGCGCCGCAGCAATCGTGACCAACAATCTCAATGCTTCATGATCATAATCATCGTATATGTCATTGCTATCAAGTATACTTGCCACTTGATGGCTAAACTGCTGTCCAGTTTTGACTGTGCTAAGTATGAAAGCACAACAGAAACTATTTCAGGCTCATAAACACGACAAGGGTTGAGTTTTTTTGATGAAGCTATAACGCATCAAGATTTATAGCTATAGAACTACATGGTAAAATTTCCATGTCGTTGAGCACCGCCTTCCAGTTGAACTAGGAAGTTGAAATTTGGTCTCAATAATACTATTGACAGGTCTAACAACTGGAGAGGGTGCCCTGGTATCTAGCTTGAAATTTATTTTTTTGAACCACACTACTAATAGGCCTACCTAGGCGCTATCTCAAATTATTGCGGTCGATCTATGTAGGCCTATTCATGAATTAGCCTACACCAGAATCAATCAACGAAGGTTGGTAGAGATTCAGCTTCATTTGTGTTAGGTCAATATTCAATAAGAACCAAGAAGCTCGTAGCCTGTAAGCTTATTAGAAAAAGTTGACAGGTTTTCGTCTGCATTCCGGGGTTTCGAAATTAATTTTGTCGAATTTATCGGGAAGTTTGCTTCCAGGTCGTGAATATAGGCTAATAGTCATCTGTAATCAGGGCCGGATTTACATGTAATCCAACTAAGCAACTGCTTAGGGCCTCCGGAATCTGAGGGGCCTCCAAAAGTGAGGTAAAGAAAAAAATTCAGTGGCTTATAAATTGTAACTTATAAATGTTGACAATTTGTACAGGATAGAATATTATAAATAACATGAGACATTCAATTTTGATTCAATTATAGCAATATTAGGCCTATACTTTTAGTTAATTGGACTGCAGCACGATAGTCTGACTTGGGTGTATCCTACCTTTGTAACTTTTGTGAACAATCGTGTTCATGTTAGTTACATGAATATTGAATACCACAATTATTAGGCCTATATTACCTATCTACAACAGTTTATTCTACTTCTCTGATATGATTTATATAATTTTCGCCTAGTTTAAATTCTCCGAGTTTGAATTACTACATGCGTAAATTATTATCCTCCAGTTTTGAGACACAGTTTCAACTAGGCTACTTCTTTCTGGACTCATATTATCGCTCATCATCGGTTATGCTGGTTATTTAAAACCATAGAGATGTATTAGTCTACAAAACAATGCGCTATTTCAACCGCAAAATATAGGCTACCTCTTCAGAACTTTTAATGTTGAAAAGTTCATTAACGCCGCCACCTCGTGCTACGCGGAAAATATTAGGCCCCCCTATTTAAATTAAAACTATGGAATCCGGACCATCCTCGTATCATCAATACAATAGTTACTATTCGTCGCATCAGATCTACATCTACATGTAGGCTAAGTCCATCGCCATTCGTCAACTTCGTTCGATTAAAAGAATTCCAGCAAGCAACAGGACGGCAACTTCATGTAAGATCGTATCGTGGAACGCAATCGCATGTTCAATAAACAATAAATCAGACTCTGTGGAAAATCATATCTTTTCGTCGCATCTCGATTTGTTTGCCGTCGTGGAAACTTCACATGAAGATATTAACTCCCCTTCACTTATTGCTGCCACTCCGTCAGGTTATAGCGACTGGAAAAAGCAAGACCTCCTCCACGTGGATGAAATACCTCCTACTCGCGTGACCCCAAGGGTGGTGGAATATGCATTTTCTACAAGAACAATTTCAGAGTAGGCCTATCTTCCAAAGATACTGGCCACTTCATCACGTTCGAGCACATGTCATCATACTTCACCTTCAAAGATCTTCATCTTCTCGTCGTCATAATATACCGTCCTGGTTCGATGAATCCTACATCAGACTTTTTGACGAGTTCTCAACTCTACTCGCTACATTTTCAAGATACACCTGCCATCTTTTAATTCTGGGAGACATAAACGTAAAATTTGATCAACCGCAAAACGTGGACACCAAGCGCATGCTTCGCCTTCTGATGTCTCACAACCTTGCCCAACTCATTCTGGAACCTACCAACAACCTCGGCCATACACTTGACGTCATCATCTCACGCTCATCGTCTCTTGTCAACAACAATGACTATCTCCTCCAGTCCACTCGGATCACTCTATCATCCACTTCACAATTGCCACTCAACCTCCTCCTAGAGTGTACAAGAAAATTGAAAAAATATCATTTTGCCAACTTTGACATGCCTTCATTTGAAAAAGATCTCCAACAATCAGAACTTTATCAATTATCAGTACAACCACCTACATCCATGAACGCAGAATTAATCTTCGACCTCTACGACCGCATGCTGGAGAAGCTGATGAACATTCATGCTCCCGTTCGGAAAATTACCATCCGCCAGAAAATTGACTGTATGTGGTTCGATGCCGACTGTGCGGTTTAGAAACGGAAAACTCGACACTTGGAACGAAAGCTTAAACAATCTCCAACCGATACGTATTACAAGCACGTAAACAAAGGAAACTTTTCCAACACAAGCGCTCATCTTTCCTACGACAACGCATTGAAGAGGCAGAGAATGACGGCAAAGCTCCCTGGAAATCTCTGAACTCCATCTTATCTCCGCAATCCCCTCATGAATGCCCTCTCTCACCTGATGACCTCCTTGACCATTTTGCAACTAAAACTGAAGCTATTCGCCTAGCCACCAAGGATGCCCCATCACCTAACTTGAATCCTGACCACTTGAGTTTTCCTGGCTTTCTTGCTTTTGATGAGGTCACTCTACCGGAAGTTGACAAGCTCCTCAGTGACTCCTCAACCAAGCACTGCGAGCTAGATTCCTCTCCTGTCTGGCTGATTAAATCTCTTCGGCATGTTTTGCCCCAACCTATTACTGCTAATAAACTGTTCGCTAATCACGGCTACTCTACCTACCTCTCACAAGCGTGGTATTATCCGTCCTCACATAAAAAACTAGGCCTTGACCTTTCTGATCCTTCCAATTAGGCTACCGTCCCATTTCTAATCTTTCCTTCATCTCCAAGCTCGTTGAACGTGCAGTTCACCGGCAGCTTTCTAATTATGCTGAATCTAACTCTCTTCTACCTCCTCTTCAGTCTGGTTTCCGCCGCCTCCATTCTACTGAAACAGCTGTTCTTAAAGTCTATAATGAGATAATTCTAGCACTCGGTTCTGGCTTTATCACTGCTCTTCTTTTGCTCGATTTCAGTTCTGCTTTTGACTGTGTCGACCATTCCATTCTCCTTAAAGTCTTGGAATTGCAATTTGGTATGGATTGTAAATTTCTTAACAAATCGTACACATTCAGTGCGTCTTGGTACAAACACTTCCAAGTGCTTCAATATTCTTTTTGGTGTCCCTCAAGGCTCTATTCTTGGTCCATTTTTATTTATCCTCTATACCTATAACAGTGTTCATATTGCTTCTTTATTCACCTCTATGCAGATGATACACAACTGTACATCAAACTGACTGTCAAAGATATTGATAATGCTAAATCGCGCCTAATAAACTGTTTCTCTGACATCCAAACATGGCGCGCATCCATGCGCCTAAAACTTAATGCCTCTAAGACACAACTCATCTGGTTCAACCGCCACCCAACGTCAACTACTGACTTACTTCACACTGTTCTTAATTTCAGTCCAGACTGTTCCATTACTCCAGTTTGATGTTGTCCGAGACCTTGGTGTACTTCTAGATAATACTCTTTTTATGAAAAATCAAATATGCTCCATAACCAAATCCTGTTTCTTCCATCTCAGACGCATACGGCAAGTTAAGAAGAGTCTAAACGAAAAATGTCTTCGCACACTTGTACAGGCTTTGGTGATCTCTAGAATTGATTACTGCAACTCAGTTCTCTATGGTCTCCCTGCATCTACTCTTCAACTCTTACCACTGTTCTCCATTATTCTGCAAAGCTTACCAAAAAAATTTGGCTCCTCGTGACCACATCACCCCCACCCTTCGCGAACTGCACTGGCTTCCCATACAGGCACGAATAACGTTTAAGATTATGTCTTTTGATGTACCGAGTCCACACTAACTCATCTCCTTCTTATGTGTCCTTGCTTGTTACACCATGTTCTTCGCTCCAATCCAGACGAGGACTACGATCTTCATCTCAATGTGACTTTGCAGTCACACGTTCAGTCAGGAAATTTGGAAACCGTGCATTTGCACTGGCTGGGCCAGCTGAATGGAACAAACTTACAGACTTTATTTGCAAATCATCTAGACCTACTTTATCGTTCTTCAAGAATAACTTGACGACTTATTTGTTTAAGAGTTAGGCCTATGAGTAGACATTCCTGTTACGCGCTTTCGTGCTTTTGTTTAGGCGCGTTATAAATGACAGTTTAATAATAATAATAATAATAATAATAACAATAATAATAAGAAACCAATGGACAACGCAGCGAGTCAGTCGATGGTTTTTATCTCTGAGTCTTTTGAAGCGTGTTGGATTAACGCGAGCTCGTTACGTCTTGATTTTTATACTGTTGGATTTCTTTTGATGCCAGGATCAATTATATCTACACATTTTCTTACATCAAAATCAGGTTTTTTCGATATTATAAGTTAAATTTCACGATCTGTGCAACTTAAATGTGGAATTTAACGTTACGTTTTGCATCAGTTTAACGGCTACGATACGATGACGTCATAATGCGCGCTGCCTAGCAACGTTGCTAAAACGCTCAGCTATTTACATTTCAAACACTGTTTATAGCCATCCAAATAAATTTCGTCCGTTTCACGCTCTCGCAAATGGTTTTTCCATCTGATTCAATCATATCCGGTGTTAAGCCGAAGAAGGTTCAAGGAACCTGTAGTGTCTGCCACACAATACGTCAGATTCACAGCAAGGATGGCATGGTCCACCAACACGGGCCAAGAGTTAAACCATGCGCGGGTTCGCATCGGCCGCCCTTGTCTACGGGTTCCACAGGACCCATGGATCCTTCTGGCTCGGTGGCCGCCGCAACACAAGCGGACCCCGAGCCTGTTGTGTCTACGCAAATTCGGCCCATTGACGTCCCGGTTGCACTGGCTCCGGCGCCCTCAAGACCAATGCAGCACCCCTGCCTCTCAAGGGGTCTACTTAGACATATCCCAAAAGGCGCAAGATCTGGGGCGGGACGTCTCCTTACAGACGTATTGGAATCCATACTGCAGAAACCAATGGCCAATGAGGGATGGCGACGCCTCTTCACCTTCGGAGCGGGAATTTTGGAAGTGCCGTTGAGAGGGGGTCGGCGCCGAAACCTAACGTCTGTCATCAAGAAGCGCGTTGATGACTTTCACTTGAGATGGCCGACTGTCGCCGAAAACCTATTCGACCCAGACGTGGATACTAATGTCAAACGCAAACCTCCGAACTTGGATGGAAGGCGGGCGCTAGCTTCGGCGGTGGCCGCCAAGATGGAAGATGGTAATGTCAGTGCTGCGGCTCGTATCCTTTGCTCAGACGACATTCCTGCGCCGATAAACGAAGAAACGTTTGAAGTTCTGCGGAAAAAGCACCCGGCGCCACCATCTGATCGCCCAGTCATCGTCTGCTCGTCATCAAGCGCACCGTTCCAGGCCACTGAGATGGAGATTCGAACATCTATACGTTCTTTCCCCATGGGCTCGTCGGGCGGTCCGGATGGCCTGCGTCCTCAACACGTCGCGGAACTCCTGAGCGATCCGGATTCAGGACCTGGACTACTGAGGGCGACGACCGCGTTCATCAACCTACTTCTGGCTGGCACCTGCCCTCAGGAGTTTCGTTGCATCTTATTTGGAGGAACGCTTTTTGCGCTTCGCAAGAAATGTGGCGGCCTGAGACCTATAGCCATTGGATATGTCTGGCGTAGACTCGCATCTAAATGCGCCAACGCGTTTGCCATCTCGCGTGTCACGCCGTACCTAACCCCTAAACAACTTGGGGTGGGTGTACCAGGAGGCTGCGAGGCTGCGTCCCATGCAGCCAGACGATTTTTGAAAAACATGGGCCCACAGTCAATATTGGTGAAGCTTGACATCTCGAACGCATTCAACTGTCTACACCGTGATTCCATGCTGGCGTCGGTTGATGAAATCATCCCTGAATTGGCCGCATACTGCCACCTTGCCTACGCCGAGGCGACATCTCTACAATTCGGCAGGTTTAATATACTATCGCAGGAAGGTTCGCAACAGGGCGATCCCTTGGGACCTCTTCTATTCTGTCTGCCGCTTCAACCAATTCTAACCCGCTTGATGTCGCCCTTGGCTTTTGGATACCTCGACGACCTCACGCTTGGCGGGGACCCAGAGATAGTGGAGGCTGACGTGGATTCGATTGAGGAAGGATGCTCGCGTCTGGGCCTCACGCTGAACCGTACTAAGTGCGAGATCATTGCAACCGACTTCGACTTCAACAACACCAATCGAGGCGCTATGCGACAATTTGCCCGGGTCGACCCCATGACGGCCATGCTTCTGGGTGCTCCGCTCACATCGTCGGAGGCCCTTCTATCGGCTCTCGACAGATGCGTGACCGACCTCAGGACCTCAATCGACAGGTTACAACTCGTCGCCAAGCAAGACGCCCTGTTAATCCTGAGATGCTCGCTTGGCTCGCCTAGGCTGATCCATCTACTTAGATGCACCCCTTGCCACGATCACCCTCGATTACACGATTACGACGAGCTGCTAAGGGGTGGGCTTGAAAGGATATTAAACATCACGTTGACCGATGACCAATGGATGCAGGCTTCCCTTCCAATCAGATTAGGGGGACTGGGAGTTAGGAGGGTGTCTTCGTTGGCACTTCCAGCCTTTTTGGCTTCTGCCGCTGGCACCCTCTCCATCCAGTCCCTCATCTTGGGAACGGTCTGGAACATTGATGACGATTCATCAGATTCCGCGCGGTCCGAATGGATGCGGATTACTGAGACGGGAGATCCAACTGAATATCCAGGTCACAAGCAGTCACTATTGGACAACCCGCTGTTGCTTAAGACCGTGCTTTTCATCGAGTCCAAGCTACAAGACCCATACGATCGGGCAAGACTAAAGGCGTCAATGGCACCACACGCCTCTGACTGGCTTCACGCCCTTCCACTGACCGCGTTCGACCTCAGATTGAGTGACGAGGCTGTGAGAGTTGCGGTTGGCCTCCGACTGGGAACGGCCATCTGTGAGCCGCACACGTGTGTGTGTGGCGCCCCTGTTTCGGCAAGGGGCTCGCATGGCCTTTCATGCTCCCTTGGATTCGGTAGACAGGCAAGACACAGCACCATCAACGACCTTGTCTACCGGGGCTTAAATAGAGCTGGTACTCCGGCAATCAAGGAGCCGTCGGGCCTCGCCAGGACTGACGGGAAAAGACCGGATGGCCAGACCCTAATCCCTTGGAGCAACGGAAGGGCGTTAATTTGGGACGCGACCGTGGTGGACACGTTGGCCGCCTCGTACGTCCTTGAGAATGCGTCCGAAGCCGGAAGAGCAGCAGAGAAAGCCGCCACAAGAAAATTGTCAAAGTATTTGGATCTCCAAAGGACATACCTCTTCGTCCCCTTAGCCGTGGAAACAATGGGCCCCATCAACAATGAAGGTCTCGCCTTTGTGTCCGAGATTGGACGCCGGCTGTCGAAGATCTCTGGTGATTCACGTGAAGCAGGCTTTCTATTCCAGAGCATTTCAGTCACGATCCAGCGCTACAACGTCGTTGCCTACCAAGGCACCTTGTCTGGTTTACCCGGAGCTATGGACCGGCCACTCTAAGCAAACTGAAATTGATCTGTTAAAACTAAACCAAAACCTAAATCTAACATTCTTGTTATAATAATAATAATAATAATAATAATAATAATAATAATAATAATAATAATAATAATAATAATAATAATAATAATAATAATAAGAAGAATGCTAACAAGGGGTAAAGCGTAAGTACATTAAAAAACCCTGAAAAGTGTACTTTTCTTACTATTGCTATAACACAGTCAATAATGTAATGAAGTGATTGCAGAGAACCAAAAACAATTGCTTGATTTTTTTCACAAAAACAACATAAATTGTTTTTTCAAATATATTTATTTTGAAAAACATAACAAAAACGGCATTACACTTTTCAAATTTTAACTCCTAGAGCAGGATATAGTGTAATTACGTAATACCATGGTTTTTTGGATTACACTATACATGATAATAATAATAATAATAACAGTGCTCAAATTAAGCAGGTAATCTGTTACTACAACAAAACATGTAGAAAAGTGTAATTACATAATACAATGTTTTTTATTAGACTATACATGATAATAATAATAATATTCCTCAAATTAACCCATATCAACCGATGACAGAAATTAATGGTTTCTTTCACATTTTCGTGTTTGTCTATATACCCAAAACCATCGTAATCACCCAGATTTTTTAAAATATTGCAGTGGTAGGCAGTTGTAGGCACAAATATAACCGTCAGTTTAAACTTTAAACTGACGCTAGCCACAGGAGGGTACATGTACATAAACCATTAATACAGTAAGAAAACAAAGCGTTTTATACATCTAAAACTTATAGACCACTTTGTGAAATGTTAGTATAGTGCCTATAAGCTCAAACTACTTCAATGACATTGTAAACTAACCCATACCTATAACAAAACTGATATTTACACCCCCCGGAATTCCCCCCCCCCCGACCTAGGACATTTCCCTCATAAGGGTCCCTATGTTAATGAATGACTGTACTAACCCTATCACTAATCCTAACCGACCTTCACGATGCCTAACCTGACCCTAACCGACCCTCATGATGCCTAACCTGACCCTAACCGACCCTCACGATGCATGCATGCATGCATACATGCAAGCATGCTTGCAAGCATGCATAAAACTTCACAATCTGATATAAAGTATGTTTATGCATACATATATACATACATACATACACACATACATACATACATAAATACATACATACATGCATGCAGCTTCACAATCTGACATAAAAGTACGTTTACACATTCGTTACACAAACACGGCTGGAAGCCACAATGAAGGATAAAGTGGATATGACTGAGGAAAAACCCCACCCCTTGTGTGGCTAGCGTCAGTTTAAACTGTCCGTATGAAAATTCTTGTATTTTTCAGTATTGAAATTTTTTTGAAATAGTCACCATAACTACCTTTAGGGTGCTTGTGATTAAGTTGCATTGCCATATTATTAAAATTTGGTTCGACATTATTTATTTATTCGTTTTTGAACAATGCATATTTAAATATTTCGGTTTATCAAGAAAAATATTTTTTGCTAAGTATTCCAGCTGAAAACAACTGAAATAAATCCGCATAGATAATCACACAGGTCTCAGAATGGCAACTAAAAATGGTTAAGAGCAGAAAATGCAACTTAATAACCAAGAAACCGCCACTTTCTGTGTGTCAGTTTAAACTGACGCTAGCCACATATGGGTTGACAATCAAGTTCGAGGGCAAGCATGGTAAATAAGTCAGAAACATGGTTTTTCCAATTTTTTTTATTCTAAAAAGACTTATTGCTCTAAGTTTTATTTTACAGAAAGCTGTTTAAGCACAGAGCTTGATTTAAATTTGAACAGTATCTGTTGGATACGAAAATGTTTATGAATCTTTAGAGAAAACAGATATTTTTGCTGAATACACTCCCATGCATGTCATAGAGGGCTCTGGGATAGCACTTCCTCTTATTAGATCGACCTAAAAAATTTACTGATTGGTCTTTATGTCAAATCTCACAAAACCAGAGGGTGTGCGATTAAAAATAATGCAGAAAAATTTTCAGGCCGCCATAATCCACACATGAAACAAAATCTCAATGCAGGAGTTCGAGGCAATGTTTCTTTTTCTTTCTGAAGGAAAGCTGTTCATTGAAGACCTTTGTTCGAATCGTCTCCCATTGGTACTCTATTTCTGGATGTAGAGCCTTGAATTGAAGAATGGCTTTCTTTTCTGGAAATACATTGAAAAAAAAGAGTCAAATATATAAACAATGTAAATGCAATTCTTGATTAGTGTAGTGTAGGTTATAATACATGCAGAGATCCACTGATAATAATAATAGGCTAATTATTATAATGGTCAAAATTTGGGGATAATGCGTCATTCCATTAAAAAATACCCAGTAAAGTGTAATTCTTGATTAGTGTAGTCTAGGTTATAATACATGCAGAGATCCACTGCTAATAATAATAATTATTATAATGGTCAAAATTAGGGGTAATGCGTCATTCCATTAAAAAATACCCAGTAAAGTATAATTCTTGATCCACAAAGTTAAATACTACTGTTAAAGGGCTATCCTAATTCGATCCTGTCGATGACATACAATGATAATGAAGAAATATGTTCTAGAATGTTAATAAATAAGTCTTGACACACTCACGAGGGAGGCCGTTTTCTCTGTTGAGGAAGTCACGGAAGTAAGCACGAACCACTTCTGTCTCTGTTGGCGTCCATCTTGCTCGTTTCTTTGGAGTCTTCTCGCTGAAAACGAATTTATGACAGTTATATTATATAAAAAAGGAGAAAGAAATATATATATAAAAAATCTACATGTAAAGAAATCGATATAGGTCTGTATAAGTATAGCAAGATATATACATGTATACACAAACAGATAGCTTTAAAAGAAATATATATAGGCTACATGTTATAATACATGCATGTTCTGCCAAGGTCTGAGATCCACTGATAATAATAATTATAATGGTCAAATTTAGTGGGTAATGCGTCATTCCATTAAAAAACACCAAGTAAAGTGTAATTCTTGATTACTGTAGTGTAGGTTATAATACATGCATGTTCTGCCAAGGTCTGAGATCCACTGATAATAATAATTATTATAATGGTCAAAATTTGGAGATAATGCGTCATTCCATTAAAAAACACCCAGAAAAGTGTAATTCTTGATTAGTGTAGTCTAGGTTATAATACATGCAGAGATCCACTGATAATAGTAATAATTATTATAATGGTCAAATTTAGTGGGTAATGCGTCATTCCATTAAAAAACACCCAGTAAAGTGTAATTCTTGATTAGTGTAGTCTAGCTTATAATACATGCAGAGATCCACTGATAATAATAATAATTATTATAATGGTCAAAATTTGGGGATAATGCGTCATTCCATTAAAAAGACACCCAGAAAAGTGTAATTCTTGATTACTGTAGCATATAATACATGCAGAGATCCACTGATAATAATAATAATTATTATAATGGTCAAATTTAGTGGGTAATGCGTCATTCCATTAAAAAACACTCAGTAAGGTGTAATTCTTGATTACTGTAGGTTATAATACATGTATGTTCTGCCAAGTGTTGTGGCATGTAACTGCGACATGTAATTTAGGCAGTTATGCAGACAGTCAGGAAAAAAGACCTCTTGCACGGGAATAAGGAAACGGTAATATGTCAAAACATAAAAACAGCAGCCACCTGATACAAAATAATAATAAATTAATAAAATAATAATATAATAATAATAATGATAGTAATAAAAGAACAACAATAGCCTGTACCTAAACAGAGCTTGATGGGTGTCGGAGTGTCTAGCCCTCGTTGCAATTGCTTTCCCTCCCCCTCCTCCTCCTCCTCCTCCTCCTCCTCCACCTCCTCCTCCTCCTCCTCCTCCTCCTCTGTGCTTGGCTGCCAATCGAGCGATGCTGCGTGTGGCATTGTTCATCGCCATCCTATCTTCACTGTATAGAATTAAGTCTTCGACGGTTGGCGAATGGTGTCGGAAGGTGGCTGGGGTGCTCGTCGTGCTGCGGTGACTGTCCAGAGAACTAAACACAAAAGACAAAGAAGATGTGAAAATCACGTTCCTCTCCTTTCAGTATGAAGATAACTAGTATTATCTAACTTAGACAACAAACAATCCGTACAATACTATACAATCTTAATCGTAAGCTCGTAGCTTCTATGTATTCTACAGAAGCGAAGTCGCGGGCACTAGCTTATTTACAGTCAATCAGCCAAAAC
Source organism: Lumbricus rubellus (assembly GCA_945859605.1). Lineage (NCBI taxonomy): Eukaryota > Metazoa > Annelida > Clitellata > Crassiclitellata > Lumbricidae > Lumbricus > Lumbricus rubellus. Next base: position 3,246,260 of record OX243814.1, on the reverse strand, counting down.
AAAGTCAAAAGGCAAAATTAGGTTGAACGGTAAAAGGTGGAGGCTCAAATCATGCTCTCAATGTCACACCATCATCATCATCAGTACCATCATTCATCAATCATCTGCAACACCATTACCTTCATCTTCGTCACCATTACCTTCATCCTCAGAACCATTACCTTCATCTTCATCACTATTACCTTCAGAGAACCATTGACCATTAATAATTACCTTCATTACCACTAGCCCTACCTTCACCATCATCAGCATTACCAACACCAACATCATCACAACCTCAACCACGATAATGACCACCATAAAGAGAAGTGCACTGAATGCAGTTCACAGATGAATGAGTTGAACGGTTGTCTGATACTGACTGTGAGTCTTGTTTTGTTGTGTTGACAAATGTCTTCAGTCGTTTGTTCGACTGAACAGGAACAAAGAGTCTGGGTAGATGGTGCTGACCATCGTCACCAGACGCCCAGCTCTGCTGCTCCGGAATGGCAGCAAAAGACGATTCCTACGAATAGAAAATCAGAAATCAGAATCAGGAATAAAAAAATCAGAAAAAAAATAAGATTAAAAAAGGAGCAGGAATTATTAAAACACAAATAGAATTTTTGTAATTATTTCATTTTATTTATTGCACCAGAAGGAAAGTAAAACATAAGTACAGTGGAGACAGACAATCACTAGGCAACAGGAAGCCTGGGAAAAGCATGCAGCTTATATTATCCTGGCCCCTAGTACACAATTGACATCTCAGTCAACGCTCACATGTGACACAGTTCTCAGCAAAGTACAAACCAAAGAAATTTAAGTGAAAACAAATAACTAATAACAAATAAACAACAGCTTTAAAGCATAATATAATCAAAATAAAGTATAACAAAAAATGGAAATAATGAATGAAAAAAGAATAAAAAAGTTAAAGAATTATAAAAATCAGAAGAAAATATCAGAAATAAAACAAATAAAACAAATCAGAAATACAAAATAAAAAGAATCCCAAAAAATGAGGAATAAAACAAATCAGAAAAACATCAAGAAAAAAAAGAGATAACAATTTTTTAAATCAGAAATAAAATTCAGGAGCATCCAATTTATTAAAAAATGGTGACCACTTGCCCTCCCTACGCCCGTAATATATGACAGTCCCGAAGAGGCTAACAAGAGTCTTACTTTCTTGCCAGTGAGACTTGGCAAGAGGAGCGGGCCACGTTGACTCTCCAAACTACTCAGGGTGCCAGCATGGATGACCTCTGACGACGCAGATGTTGAAGTACTCAGGGTGCCAGCATGGATGACCTCTGACGACGCAAATTTTGAAGTACTCAGGGTGCCAGCATGGATGACCTCTGACGACGCAGATGTTGAAGTACTCGTGGTGCCAGCGTGGATGACCTCTGACGATGCAGATGTTGAAGTACTCGTGGTGCCAGCATGGATGACCTCTGACGACGCAGATGTTGAAGTACTCAGGGTGCCAGCATGGATGACCTCTGACGACGCAGATGTTGAAGTACTCAGGGTGCCAGAGCCTAGTGACATCTCCAGCATCTGTGTACTTCTGCTGGCCATTTCAGGTTGCACCTTAGACAAATTATGACAAGCAAAAATTATATATAAATGGAACCGGAAGACCATGTGAATTATACAACAATGTCGCGCATGTATCAAGAGTTATAAGGCCAAATGTGAGGGGGGCTCCTGAAATTCTGAAACAGTGGCTAATCATGGCATTTATTATGATGCAGAGACTCTGATTTAAATTAAATTTAGCCCACTTGTTGTGCCATGCAAAACATTAAAAAACCCAAGAAAAAATATTTTTGGGTCAATTAAATTCCGAGATACGGGTCAGCAAATGTGGACCCATGGATCATAGAGATGGAACAGTCCTGCAGGAAGGAATCGAAAGCTGAGCTGTCATCAAACAGCGACATATAAGATATCTACCAACAACAACATGAGTGAGCAAATGGCGGAAGAGATATTCTTCAATTACACCAGTGACTATGTAGTAAGACGTGAAATCACAATACAAATTTGGTCAACTGCACGTAAATAAGATGCGAAATCCATGCATCCTTGTATTTCAATAGCCCACCCATGCACGCTTATACTCATGGATGAACGCTGTTATCAATTCAATTCAGATACAACTTTTCCTCAAATCCTTCCTGCGACGACCACGAAGAAAGCACATGTTAGAAAAAGACACCGGTCGTATTCCATGTTTGTCTATTAATATGTGCAGTGGTTAAAGTGGTTTGCACGAGTAGTGGGAACACTGAATGCACGAGCAGTGGGAACGCTGATTAAGAGTTTATTGGAACGCACATGCTTTCAGGGTTCTATCATGCTGAGCAGTGGGAGTGCAGGCCAAGAATTTCGAGAGCAGTGAGAACACCGTTAAGACGCGTTCTCAGTTTCTCACCCACTTAAAACCCTGTCTATGTGTACTGGATGCAAACCTCAGATCTCTACCAGCTCATCTAGCTTCATATGCATATTTACTTTTGCATGATGCAGCTATACCTGGATGCAGTTATACATAGTCAAGTAGATCAGAGTGGCCATCTTTCAAAATAATCACAGTTCTCTTTCAGTACATCCAGCCCTTACGATAAGACAGCCACATCATCTGCCATGTCCTGACAGATTTGAAATAGGCAATGTCAACATTAAGTGCACTAATGGGCATATTTGAGGTGGTTTCACGGGTTCAGCGTCCAAAATAATAACAGTCATCAAAACCAAATATTTTCCAATATACGACCATATCCAATGGAAACACCCCGAAACTAAACCCGACAAAATGGTTTCCTTTCCTGGCTATGCACCTGGGCAAATATCCTAATGTATGTCACAAGAAAATGTCAGATTATGTTATCCAAATCTAACACAGAACGATATCTATGTATACACTTTAAAAACAATGGATACAGGCCATTGGCATCATTATAATGCAAACCTAAAGCCTAAAGGAGAGACTGGAAAGTAAAATGGCCGTGTACTGCAAAAACGCATTGTCAAAACGCGATACGCTAGACCAAACAACGATCAAAGATGTGTTTAACCTCGTTTAAATCCAACAATCCTTGCCGAGGGTCCCGCCGCGGTGGCATGGCTTGGTGCGAACTGCATTCGCTAAAGAATCCAACAATTAGTGAAAACCGAAGCCTACATCTACATAGTTTCCGTTGAAACCATTGCTGTTAAACCCAACAGCCATAGCGGCGCGCCATTACCACGGGACATCAACAACAGGGTAAAGGATCGGCTAGTCATTACCGTTTCAAGCCACGTTTTCAGTCGCAAATGAATACAAATTTCTGAATAACTGATTGCTAAAATATGATAGTTTATAACAGTTACTTACCACGATAAAACGATAAACCTGGGAATTGTATTATAAACTAATATGGCGGACTATGCGAGTTACTATGCGCTTGGCGCATGCGCGCCAAGGCTGGGTGTGTCTGAGTAACGTACAGAAAGACAGAAATTATTATGTTTTCGGCCGAAACAAATTTATAGTCACAAAAATCAGCAGTTTGAGATGAATATCACAGTAAAATGCCCCAAAATAGGTTCAATTCATAGAAGAAAAAAGTAAAACACTTATCAGAATTGCGATATACGAACATAAGTCCTAGTTTTCCAGTTTTCAGATGCTCAGAGTGGACTACGTTATAAAGGGTCTTTTTGTTTTCAAAAATAGTTATGTTTTTACAAGTCAACAGTTTGAGATGAATAGCGTGATAAATTGACAACATATACGTTTAATTCATAGAAGAAAACCTAAAAACCATTCTCAGATATACGACATCCGAACATAAGTCCATCTTCTATTTTTAAGAGATTTTAAAAGTGGATTACACTATAAGTGGGTTTTTCTAAAAACCAAATAATAATAGGGAAAATTTTAAATCACAGTCAGAAATTACCTACGATACCCAAACGTTCAAATATTGTCCAGGGCTCTTCATTGGCCGACAGAGAAGCCATCTACCGAGTCCTAAGTACAACGCAACAGTGCTACTATTTTTTAAGATAGGTCAAATGAAAGGTGTCTTCTTATGTTTACACTATACAAAAACTTACGCTTTAAGCGGAAATTTTCACCACGCTTTTTACACTATACCCCTGATGCATGCTTATAATAATAATAATAATAATAATAATAATAATAATAATAATAATAATAATAATAATAATAATAATAATAATAATAATAATACAATGGCTAATAATTACGCCTGCATACCTGTTCACAGCCACTGTTGCTGTGACTAGGTCCCTGCAGAGATGTTTATAAAAGTGCTAAAAAGACCTTCACACTAAAAGTTCGGGTCGCCGCTCTAAGGGTTAACCGTTAAGACGTCTGACGGCAATATTAAACTGTTTGTGCATTTTAGAAGGCTGTTTGAAATGTTGAAGCCTATTCCAGTAAAAAATCCTTTTTTTTATTTACAATTTTCGCATAACCCTTCCGCACGCCATGCGGAACCTTGGGTTCCACGGGATGCGCTAGGCCTACTTTATTGTCATTGCATAGTTTGTTTCTCTTCTTAACAAAATGTGGTTAGGCCTCAATACTATGAAACTCAATATAACTCGGCTATTTCGGTCCTTCGGGTGTGGGATATCATCGCAATCTTTACCTTAACCCATTAGTGCCTGATTTTTCAAAATCATCTCAAAACATAAAAACTTTGTTGCAAATGATGAGTTTGGACAGTAAAAAATAAAAATTCTGCAAAAGTTTTGCTCTTGATGCTTTAGGAGCAAGTTTTTGAAGCGTCCCATTTTTGGGGACGCTAGGCACGAATGGGTACGTGAAGATTTACATGGTGATATGCACAGGTTATATCACTCACGACTGTTGATACAGTCTAGTTAAGAGAACAGATATATAATTTGTACTCAGAATCATTGGAAATCAAATTTATAAGCACAATTGCAACAAAAATGGTATGCCTGAATACATTTTTATGCAAAATTGTTCACAGTTTGAAATGAATTGCTTACACGCAGCATATCCTAATAATGCTGTTCATGTCTCAGATCAACATCCTGTAGCAATAGCAACCAACACTGTTATAGAAAGATTATAAGACAGTTACATGAAGCTGTTTCAAGTGCTAAATTTCTTTTGACTGTTTTTGTGTAGTAGATTGTTGGCCTAACACTTTTTATGTGGACCGACATTTCATTTTTCTCAAACTTTTCGCACACTTTCATTCGCACAATACATCTGAGTTACAACAGATGGAATCTAGTGCTAAAGTACAAGTGAACTTCATTTTTTCTAGTTCATACAGTCAGCTTTCATTTCCCTAATAGACACAGTATGTGTTTAGATCCATGAACTGGCCCTCACTTTTCTATATTGAACAGCTCGACCAAAGGAAGTGAAAATCTCCACATTTGTTGGCCTGTATCGTCTCAATAGTGGTATATTTTGCTCATCTGCTGTAGCAGTCTCAGAGTGTTAAAGAAGTAGTCATAGTAGCCTACACAACATAGTTGTTGCAATGAACCACCCACACCAAGTTGAGGACTCATGACCCCAACTCCATAATAGGTCTGACTGAGTAAAGTAACCATGTGGTGTATTCAACGAACAGTCTGTGTAGCATAAAAGGCTTAGTTGCAGTCTGAGAGTGGTAAAGAAGTGGTGAAAAGACCACTATTTGTTAGTAGGAATCAACTGAATTGACAACCAATGTGCCTCCTGGCTAATCCAGGCTTTGGATCCATGTAACAACTCATCCATATGGTGACATGGATGTGAATCAGAACAAAAGCCGAGTAGTGTATTCAACATAGCACGATGCCATTGACTTGTCATTAGGCCTACCTGAAATTGCAGTAGGCCTAACTGGAAATGTTACAGGAATGTTATATTGAGCACAATGCACAATGACATTTCATGAGTTTGGCTGACACCTTACAAAAGAATGACAAATTACATCGCGACTGATTTTTTCTTATTTATTTCTATTAAATTATAATAAATTAAATTATTAAATTTAATTTTCTAGCAACTGTATACAACAGAATGAGTGCATTTTGACTATTATCTTGCACTACATTGCATAGGTCTAGTAGGTTCTGGACGATTTCTATCCATGTGAAATATTCATGTAGGCTATACATATATACATAGGCCAGATGTAGCCTACAGTTGAAGTTGTCAATAAATTTTTGAGTCAAATAATATCATATAACGCTAAGTTTCACTGCAAGTGATACTTCTGCTTACAAACAGCCGTTTATACTTCTTTTCAAACAATATCTGACTAAAATGTCTTTCAAGATGCAAAACTGCGTGTATTGAACTTCACGTACCCATTCGTGCCTTGCGTCCTCAAAAATGGGACAGTACTTCAGTGATAGAATGCACATGTTATATTTTATTAAAATGAATTTGATAAAATTATTTATGTAATAGTATATGCCAAAGTTTGTGAAACCAAAGACAGATTTGTAGAAATGCACACACAAATTTTTAAACAAGAAGCGGAAAGTCCGCAATGTTTACATTTGCTAAAATAGGTCAATGGCGTCATTAAAAACACAATTTTCAGTCGATAAAAATATTTTGGTGCGCATTTTGTGTCAGAATCACTTTATCAACATGTTGGCATGACTGCTATTACATTAAATTGCATCTTCAATGCATATTTAATTTTATGTGAATTTTTGAAGTGGTGTCCCATTTTTGGGGACGCTAGGCACTAATGGGTTAAAATGCGTGTAAACTGTAAAGGTCTTCCTACGGTTACTTAAAATATTTGTGGTTCAATGGCAACAACCTCACTTGGTAGACAGAGGGTTAATCATTTCCGTTGAATTGCAGCGGTTATAATGCAGATTATGTTCTGAACCACTGGAATCTTTCTCATAATTTTTTCATTTATCTTCATTTTCTTTACGTTGTATAATAATTATGCTGCTTATACAGATGCGGCAAAAGAGGTGTGCTTCTGGGGAACTTTCAATGCATCTTGTTCCGATGGTGAAGTCGTCTTCATTGAAAGCGCTTTCTACGGTCGGATGCGAAACAACAAATGCTTCAATTTAACAGCTAACGAACCAAGCTGCGCAAAGGATGTTCGATTTCTTCTTCAGATCCGTTTTAGATCAAGACAAAGCATTGAGTTTAACCTTGCCAGTGAATTCTTTACTACACTGAAGCTGGCTTGTCTACAAGATCGAATGCCGTTTCTTGAAATATCTCACGAGTGCAAAAAGTGTAAGTATGAAAATAATGACTAACTTCAGCATAAAGCCTCAGATGATGAGTTAGTTACGGTTAGGCTTACTCAGAATAAACACAAACATTAACAAGTCAAACCCAGAAGTCTTCATACACGTACTGTAGACTGTAGTTGTTATTAAACTTAAATCAATTAGGCCTACTCAACCATATCAATGCGGCGTTTGGCGTTCGTTTCATCACATTCAAGCCATCTGGCTAATTGTAAGTGATAGCAACCTGCAGAGTAACATCTTTTATTGTTAATTTGGAATAGATGGCCATGTATTATAGGCCTACGCACGCATGCAAGTTGCAACATATAATATGCATAAGCATACAGGTATCAAACTCAACATAACTCTTGCACCTCAAGTATTACATGGATTATTCAATTAATTTAGTCGTTTACACAAACATGGACACACATGCGCAATTGCACATTCATTCATTACAAGAAGGGTTGCCAGATGGCCTTCAGGAAATTACCGGACAATGGCCATCACGTAACGGGCCACATATATATATTTTTATATATGTATGTGTGTGTACAATGGAAGAGGGCAGGTGAGAAGGGTGGAGTGGGAGAGACGTGGCCGGGGAGGGGGAAGCCGAAATTTCTAGGGCAACGTCGAGTAATTCATCATGCAGCTAGTGTGTATATATAAAAGTATATTATAATTTATGTGTGTGTATATAGGCCTAATTGATAGCTTGTTGTCAGGAGTATTTGTACAGAAACCATGAAGGGAAAGTCAAGCGAAAACTTTAGAGTATATTTACAATATTTACACGTCAATTGGAACAGTAGCCTACTCACTGTACATTGTACAATTAACAAAAAGCAAAACGAAAATCGAAAGCGCACTTATGTTATTGTCGATTACAAATGTCATCCACAATTTGGAGACTCAAAATCCTGACCACCATGGGTCCGTGTATAGATCAAAAATTTGATCAAAGATTTGGGGTACGTAGCTCAGTTGAGAGAGCGCTATCACAATTAAGACCAAAATAACAACTTTGCAGCCAAAAGACAGCGAACATAAGCTACCTAGTTTTGCACTATTTGGCTTTAGCAAAAACATTTAAAAACTTTAAAAACTATAATTTTTTGCACTCTTTCAGTCAAATCAGACTCACTGCTGACATAAAAACACATTTACAGGAGATTATGTGATGGCGTCACCCATAGGCGTACGGGAGGTTTCAGAAGTGGGGGGGGGGGGAAAGATTGAACTTCTGCCCGAAAATTTTTTCCGGCCAAAAAGCGACTATTTTTGCCCGAAAAACCAGACTTGCCCGAAAATTGACGACCTTTTTTTTTTTTTAGTCGTCCGCGACAATTTTTGCCCGAAAAACCAGACTTGCCCAAGACTTGATGACCTTTTTTTTAGTCGTTTGGGTCTGTTTTGCCCGAAAAACCACCAAACTTGCCCGAATTCGGGGGGGGGGGGGGGCAATTGCCCCCCCCTGCACCCCCGCCTCGTACGCCTATGGCGTCACCTTTTGTGAGATTTTCAAAAAAGATGTTCGTTAAACGAACGTTGGTCCAAAACGGGTTAATTAAAGTAAAAATTGACTCTGAACCCGGGGGCCCCTGACAAGCTGCACAACCTATTGATACGCCACTGTTTGTGTATCGTAATGTAAAATTTATCTTCTGACTATATTTGTATGTGCACTTGCTATAGCGCCCCTTCAAGCTCCCTACTCAGAGGCGCTCTCGACTACAGACCGGACACTGCATCGGAGTTTCACGTCGAAACGCTGAGCAATTGTAAGTAAATGGCTTGCCCCAAGGCCAAGGTTCTTACACCGCGACTTGAGGTGGATTCGAACCCGCAACCCGTCGGCTGCAAGGCGACGAACGTACCCACTACACCACCGCGCCCACGATGTTATTATATTGTATTGAATTTAATTTTTTGCACGAAGCGTGCAGTATGTGGTGAAAAAACACCGTCAGACCTTCTTGTTCATAATAAACGTGGCCAGTAGCTGAGTCTAAACTTGCAGCACAAGGATTTATAGCCTACTTACGTACTATTATGCTGTCTCTTACTTAATGTAATGGTATCTGGCACAGCGATCAGTAGCGAAGTCTGCTTTGAGGAGACATTTAGCGCTACTTGTCCATCTGGAACCGTCATCGTCATCCAGAGCGCCCTCTACGGTCGAATTCAAAGCAGTCGATGCATTGACTTTGACAACAGAGAACTTAGCTGCTCTGCAGATGTTCAGCCGTATCTGGAAAGCCTGTGCAACGGACACAACATATGCAACATCAGGGCGTCCAATGATACGCTGCGACACGCTGAGAGTACATGCTCCAAAAGTTTTAAGCCGTATCTGGAAGTTTTCTATGCGTGTGTTCATGGTGAGCAGCATGATAGTCCTACTCATCAAATTTCAAAATGTCTTCTCAACTTGCAGAATTTGAGTCTACTTTGGGTGTCTATTTAAACTTGAAACGACTGTCGGCTGGTACAATTATTCATGTGTGTTTGCATTTGTGTATAATACCATTGTGTAAGCTTACCTAGCTTCATGCCATGCGATGCGAATCAAAATGGCATACCGTAATTAAAAATTGAGAATAACGTTAATAATCGGAATCATTGCTTTCTGATGCTATGCATTAATTTTGTGTAGTCTAACATTTGAACGGAAAAAGGCATCATTATACAGAAAAAATGTAGATGCCTGGGATAGACCTACATGTAAGAGGAGTAAGATGAAGTGGCAATGGTAGTAAACACTTTTGTATGAGAGCAATCGAATATTATCTTCAGCATGGATGACATTGTTGCCGAATAGGGCCTAATAGCAGATTTATACCAAAGATATTTTTGTTTATACTGCGTGAATGAGACTAGTTACTGTAGACTGTGTTTCAAAGTTGGAATACATTGCGATATTTTATTTAGCTACAGAAACTTGGATAACTAAGGCTCAGGGAAGCAGGTCCACTTCAGTAAATACAAACGGAACGCTTTCAACCACTGAGGAAAAGGGACACGGTAAACTGACATCAATTAACATTGCAATAAAATTGATAGCATGTTAGTAGTTTGTGTGAAACAACAGAAATCAGTATGTGATATGAAATAACGCTTCATGCCATGCGTTAGTCAATGAATGCTAACGTAGGCCTATGCTGTGATTAATTACTTCAAGTTGAATAATTTATTCCTCATTGTCATTTTCGGCCTACTATAATTGTCTATTAACAACACAGTGTTTATTGGATTTAAGACTACATCATTACAAAATGACTTTGTGTTTATTGGAATCTGGAGTTTGGTTGTGAATGTTGTCCGACAACAGGTTATCCAAATTTCACAAAGGAAATGCTGATCATGGCGTCTTCTGCAGTAGGTCTATTGGTCATCTCTCTGGTAATTGCGACAGTTTTCATCTGTTACAGACGTCGAAAAAGAAACCAACAACGAAGTATGAACTCGATCTCTTGCATAGCAAACAAAATGTAACCTATATAATTAGCCGTTGCCGTATTCGAAATCAATATTACCTATAGGCCTATTATCTTTTGCATAGCAAATAAAATGTAGCCTATGTACAGGGTGGCCCAGAAGTTTTTGTTCAACTTTGAAGGCCTATTATAACTTAGGCAGTTTAGCAAGTAAGTGTATGCTTAATGCATGAAATTAAAGGTCGTTATATCAGCTACAACTGGTCAAAAATTTACATTTTTAGCTTTAATAATAATTGCGTAAAACTACTGTACTGAATATGTATCACTTTACAATGATTTTAATTCGTCTATCTTGCAAAACACAATACTTGGAAAATTAGTCTTTGCAAGTTTGCATTATTGATAGCCATTAAGAAATCCAAGAATTATTTAATCAAATAAATATTCACTGTGTCTTTCACGAGCTCGAATGACTGCATGAATGCCACGTGTCCATTGATCTATGGCCCCTTTGATGAGTGGCTGATCTGAGTCCAGCAACGAGTGATGACGCGCTTCAGATGCTCGACGTTTACTATCCGTTCAAGATAAACCCGTTGCTGCAAAGCACCACAGATCGAGTAATCAACGGGGTTTAGGTTAGGGCTATTAGGCGGCCAGTTATGTGGTTCGATGAACTCAGGAACGTTCGCGTTCAAAAACTCCACGGTATGACGAGAACGATGAGCGGGAGCTCCGTCTTGCTGAAAAACGAAATCATTTCCAGACTTCAAACGCATATCTGGCAGTAATCCACGTCCAAGTACCTCATCACAGTAGTACACGCTGTTCACTTTGGCCTTGGGTGTCACAAATAATGGATCAGTTTTGCCAAGATTGGAGACAGCCACTGAAACCATGATGCTTTGAGTAAAGTGTTTACGGCCTTTCAGAAGTCAACGAACGTGGACGGCCAGTAAAGGTTTACGTTTAGAACTTGCACTCGCGTCAATTTGTCTAATTAATCGGTTGAGATTGTTTTTACTCCAGTTTCTAGCAGGAAATTCATTCATCATTTGATATGCATTTAAATGTTTTTCAATTCTTAAAATTCGAATTAAAGTCCTGTCATCTTCTGTTAACGGCGCCATGATGAAATTGTTTACGTCAGAAAACAAGGTAGCTGCGGTACACAATAATTATATGGCGCGTAGTGCAAGCTACCGTAATGAAATTTGTTGGACTTATAGCTGATATAACGACCTTTAATTTGATGCATTAGGCATACACTTACTTTCTAAACTGCCTAAGTTATAGGCCTTCAAAGTTGAACAAAAACTTCTGGGCCACCCTGTATAAATAGCCGTAGCCGTATTCGAAATCAATGTTACCCTAACCAACCACAAGCTCTGAGCTATAATTGTGTGCCTACCAGCAATTCACACGGAGCCAAAATAGAAACCGTGTTGGGACAAAAAATAATTAGCCTATGAGTTTCCACGAAAAATAATTCACTTAGCCTAACAACTAACTGTCAATTTGATCTAGCGGATATTGGATAGAGCTCCGATGTCGTTGGATATATTCTATGCCCCAAAGTTATACGGGGATGATTGATTAATCCACCTCCCGGATGAAAATTTAGTATGCGGTGTAAAGGTTTCAAATAACCCCTTCCTAAACATTACCCCCCCTGCAAACTGTAATTTGCATCAATCATTGCATTTATTGCACTAAAAAATCAGAAAATCATCTAAAACTAAAATACTAAATCGCCGCTGAAGTTACATTGAGAAATGGCTTCGAGGCTATTATTTTTTCCGATTAATATATTGATAACAAACCACGAAGTGGGATGACGGATGAAAATCTTCAGACCAAAAAAAGAAGCGGGATGATTTTTCTGATTTTTTAGTGCAATAAATGCAATGATTGATGCAAATCTGGTTTCCGGGGGTAGTCTGAAACGGTTTCAAGTTACCGGGTGGTAATGTTTAGGAAGGGGTTATTTGAAACCTTTTCACCGGGTTTAGAGTACCCGGGGAAAAATCATTCTATTCCCCAACGTAGGTCTATAATTATTGAAAAATTCATTTATTTGATGATTTCACGCTGTAATCAAAATATAAAGCGACTCTATTTGTTTTATGTGTCCTAAGCAATGCTCAACGCAAGGCAGCTTGAATTTATTTCATGAGTTTAAATGTTTTTGAGTTTTCTACATAGGCGCAGACTTGGTCCGAACTTAGGAAGGAGGGGACGGACAAGCGGCCGAAGGACTATCGCCGAGGCGCGAAGCGCCGAGTAGGCCTATCGGATAGATTTGGGCAGGGCGATGTATACCCCGCAGTCGATCGAGTCGATCGATCGAGTCGATCATAACTCGGCCAAGTCGAGTCGATCGAAAAATCGTCGACTCGATCGACTTGCAAGTCGAGTCGATCGTGAGTTTTTTCGATCGACTCCATCGACTTGCGAGTCGAGTCGATCGTGAGACATGCCAAGTCGAGTCGATCGAAAAATCGTCGACTTGCAAGTCGAGTCGATCATTTTTCCGTCGACTGAACTCCATTTAAAAATATTTATCTTAGGCCTACTATTTCTTGAAGTCTCAAAGTGAACTACATGATATAATGACGTAATTCAGTTTTTCCACACGAGTGCAGCTGCTAATGAACCTTTTGGCAGCTGACGATTTCGTGTTTGTGGAACTGTGAAAGTTGATAGACGTACGTTTTCGATTTGAGTTCAACCAGTAGAGGCGGATACAGAAATATTTGACGGGGGGGTCAAATTTTTTGGTCTTGGGTCGACACAATTTTTTGTTGGTCTTCCGTGGAAAAATTCTTCTTTTAGTCTTTCGCCCAAAAAACTTCTAAAAACTCGTGGCAACTCCGGTTACTTAAAATCTGATGACTTTTTTAGTCATGTGCTAGTTTCTCTCTCACCTTCCTGTTCCCGTTGCGTTGATTTACAGCTTCTTGAAAACTGATGGGAGGAGGGTCCGAATGGAGTGGGGCATGGCCGGATTGCCCTCTTGGATCCGCTCCTGAATGAGCAGGATACATTTAGGCCTGTACAAATTATTATATGTAGATGGCAATTTTGAGAATATAAAACGGGGCCTTTTATGACGTCACTTCGATCAGGATACAGATCTACTATTATATAATTTCATTAATTTTGAGAATACAAAAACTAGACCCATGCTTATTGTGACGTCAATCTGATTATGATGCAATTTTTTACTATTATAGGCCTATTACGAGAATTAAAACAACTATAGGCCTATTGTGACGTCACTTCGATTATGATACAAAATGTAATATTATAGAAGTGCATTTTGATAATATAAACAAGGCCTACTGTGACGTCACTTTAATTATTATACATATCTACTATTAAAGAAGAGCATTTTTAGAGTATAAACTAGACGAATTGTGACGTCACTTCGATTATTACGCAGATCAACCGTAATAATTTTTGAACTCATTAATTTTACAGAATCTAAACGAGGCCTATTGTGACGTCACTACGATTACAGTGCACATCTACTATAAATTCACTGAGAATACGAAATTAGGCTTAGTTTAACGTCACGCAGATTTCATTTTGAGATCATATAACTGCAGGGGTGAGCAAGAGACAAAACTAGGTCAAGTCGACTCGAAGTCGATCGAGTCCATCGTCGGCCGAGCCAAGTCGATCGAGTCGTGAAAAGGTCGGCGAGTCGACGAAGTCGATCGAGTCAATCGTCGGCCGAGCCAAGTCGATCGTAGCCCACGACTCGATCGACTGCGGGGTATAGGGCGATGTGCCCCTTCCCCATGTAGAAAATTTTAAATTTTCACACTGCAATGGTGGCATTTTAGGCTGTCATTTTAACCAAAAAAGCATCATTTTAATGCTAATATTTCTGGTCTAAAACTTCAGAGTGTCCCCTCAATGTCGAAAATATTTGAATCTCCATACTGCAACTGTAGCATTCCAATCTGTCATTTTAACGAAATTGCTCGACATTTCAGGGCTAATAGTCCTTGTTTATGGCCTTAAAAGTCTACTATTACTGTTTTAAATTTTTTAATTTTCACACTATAATGGGAACATTTTAGGATGTAACCTCTACAAAGTTTCTTGTTATTTCATTGCTGAAAGACATTGCTAAAGAGTAAAGACTTCAGTAAATGTCACCTCCACATATGTTTAAAAACATTAAAAATTTCCATATTGTGATTATATGAATTTAAGCTTTAATCTTAATAAAATTGCTCAGTTGTCGATGCTGATAGTCATGGTTTAAGACTTCAGAGTGTAGCATCACAATTGTTCACAATTTTTTGGAATTCCACACTGTAGGCTAACCGCAGCTGATTAACCCTCGGTGGCACCCCTTTTTGAAAACCACGTTTCAGTACCCCTGGTGGGTCAAAAGGACCCCCACTATTTGAAGCATGTTTTGAGTATAATATTTCCAATGAAACAACTAATGCACAATATCGACATAGTAGATATAATATCTGAAGTCATATAGCATCCAAATTATAATATATCATAAAAAGATATAGGTCCGTGGTTTGTATCGATCTTCTTGACAAGGAAGCGTGTTCGAAAACATTGCATGTATGTATGTATGTATGTATGTATGTATGTATGTATGTATGTATGTATGTATGTATGTATGTATGTATGTATGTATGTATGTATGTATGTATGTATGTATGTATGTATGTATGTATGTATGTATGTATGTATGTATGTATGTATGTATGTATGTATGTATGTATGTATGTATGTATGTATGTATGTATGTATGTATGCATGTATGCATGTATGTATGTATGTATGTCGCCATGTTTGCACTACTATTTGATTACTTTCTATGTCAAACACCAACACTGGCTCCCTGCTTCAAGAATGACGTACTAAATTGAATGAATCTGTTGAGCAGGAACATAGAATCAAAGTCTTAGAAGCTAATACGCATGCATTACATAGCTGAGGAAATATATATAAGAAATATATGTGTGGGTCCAAAATACCCCAGAGGTACTTCCGAGGGTTAAACTGTCACCTTCACAAAATTATTCATGATTTCAGTGCTCCGAAACATGAATTAATAGGCCTACTTCAGTAGGCCTAAATGTCCCCTCCCATTGCTTAAATTATTTTAATGTTCAAACAGCATTTTAAGCTGGCATCTTAACAAAATTGCTCATCATGGACAAACAGTGGATAACACTGTATAAATCTATAATGATATTCCGGAAAAATTGAAGAGATATTAGCATCTCCGTCCCCCTCCACCACAAACTTTGTAGAGGACCGTTCCCCGCTGCCCCCCTAAGTCTCCGCCCGTGGTGTTCTAAATGTTTTAGGTGGTCTAGAAGCAAGCAAACAGAGTTCGCTAGTAAGAATATATACATCTGCATGTTGGTGGAAATGTTCATAAGAAGGCAAATAAAAGTTAATTCGCAAAAACAAACACACGCGGGGTGACGTTTTTCAACTTTTCTTCATCGGGGGGGGGGGGGGGTGCGGGTAAGACTATTATTTAAGGGCTATTCTATTTTGTGACACCGGCATCGCGGAGAGTTAAACATCGCGGAAAATGCGTACCGTTTCGATACGCCGTATGACTGCACTGATTACGCATCGGCAGCGTGAAACAACCCAACCCAACGTATATATGTATCCTCTGAATTTGTCGTTAAAAACAGCGCACACAGAGAAAATAAGAATAGCCTGCAGAATATACGGAGCATATTGTGGAATTGACCGGTTTTTTTGTTCGCTATTCCCGAATAGAAGTGATCCCATAGGCTCATAGTGTCTAAATGTACAGCGACTAAAAGGGAAAACAATCACAATAAGCCTACAGTTACTGTAGCCTATGATTTATGTGTGATGTAGTTAATACTTCCACTTTCGTCTTAGGTGGTCAGGTCGTAATACGCTAGGTTACGGCAAAGTTTTTTACATGTAGGCTATAGACATGCAATATAGGGCCTAGATGCATAGGCGTACGAGGCGGGACCCGGTGTCCAGAGGTAAAAATGCCCCACCCCAAATTGTTGGCTAGTCTGGTTTTTCAGGCAAGCAGACTCGGGAAAAATAGTTTAAAAAGCTAAAGAGAGAGTATTTTCACGACATTTCTACCCGATCACTAAAAAAGGGTCTTCAACTTTTTGCCTGAGAACAATTACCCACCACGAAGTCATTTTTTCCTGATATAGTTTTCGGGCAGAAGTAAAATCTTTGCCCCCCTCCCTCCACTGCTGAAATATCCCGTACGCCTATACGCCTACATGTACATGTAAAATGGAACATAGCCTACACAAAGGGTTCCTTGATCGAAGTACATGTATCTTGCTGACGTAGAGTATTATGCTACTCAAACCACTTTCAGTATTCTCGCATCGTCCATTCCGCTCTTCCTGCAAGTTTGGTACAGTTATGGCTCAGTCCAGATTACCTATTATTGGTTTATCTCGTTGGAACGCGGTGTTTCCATTTGTTCGCTCTCAAATTCTAATTGATAATCCTTCCTCTGTGCTTGCTTTTCAACGCTTCTCACGCGACTCTTTGGAGGCACCTCTGATTGGTAATGTGAGTTTATATAATGGGCGCTAGATAAATTCGTTAATTGAATGAATGAATGAAAATGTTTTTTCCGTCCAATTAGAGAGCTCCTGCTACGTTGACATTGATGAAGACTTAATACAGTCAAGGACATCTACTCGCCGTGGACAGGATATATTCGGGGAACCTCGAAAGTCACCTCCAAGAAACAACAGCACAATATCACTTTATGAGCCAGTCCCTTCTCCCAGCAACCAAAGTCGCCGTTTGCCAACTGATCCACACACTTACACGGAACTGCTTCCCAAAGATGAGCCAGAAAACCAACCCATAAGTTGTGCTACTGTCAACTTACCAGTGGTGCCTTTTAAACCTCCTATAAGAAAGGTTGAGTCAACAGTCTCTCCCATCATCCACCAGAGCAATTTGCCACCTCATCCACACATCTACACGGAAATACTTCCTGAAGATGAGCCGGAAAATCATCCCTTAAGTGGGGCCAGCTTAAGTGGTGCTACTACAAGTGGTGCTACCTTAAGTGGTGCTACTTAAAGGGATACTGCTTTCAGTGGTGCAACCTTAGGAGGTGCGACCTTAAGTGATGCTGCTTTAAGCGGTGATTCTTAAGTGGTGCTACTTTAAGTAATGCCGTAAACTTACCAGTGAATTTGAGCAACATTAATGTTACAGTAAACAATGTCATAACAATCGACAAAGACGCGAAAGTGTAACTATTGTTTGTAAATCATTGATTTCTATTTCTAGTTTTTGTATTTTATACGGAAAAAAAACTTATTCTACAGAAGACGCTAGCCACAAACATGCTCAGAACCTGCTTTCGGTAAACAATTGCAAAACATAGATATGCCAGATTTAACGCAACTCCTGGTGATCACAGAGTGGTGAACGTATTCAACTCTCGTTATCATCAGTCGTAAATCGTAATCAACTTGTCACAAACTTTTCCAGTTTAATACAGTTGCAATTGCTTGATTTCAGATATGGAATCTAACATCATTGAATCGCAGTCATATCAGTCGCGAATAACGCATTGGTTCGCTGTGCAAATAAATTAAATTTTATCAGGAATTATGGACATACGTTTTCCCACAAAGTCGCCGAGAGTTGCTGCACAATTGGTCAACTATTACAACTTTTGTTCTGTGTAGGCCAAAGTGGTTCCAGAAGGCAGCTAAACCGAATGCAATCATTAATTCTAATACATTGCTTTTTACTAATATATATTCAGAAGACGATTAGACTTAGCTAGTACAATTTTAGTTTCCTAAATGCTAAGCTGAGTAAATTAAAGCGACACAACTGAACTAGGCCTATAGGCCTAGGCCTAATAATCGCAGGTTCCACCAGAATGTCATTGAAAAAGACTGCAGTATAAAATTGTTTGTCTATCGTAAATAATTCAATGAGAAGATCGAGAACAACATTGATCCTCACGGGTTTATTAACCCTTCAGAGTTTTTCCATTGATAGCCTACGTTAAGCCGACAGAAGAAAACTTGTAAATGCGTCGTCATTGGACTCATTGCTCATTATTATTTTTGGTGGCTTATGTTGCTGGTGATTCAATTATAATACTGGACTCAGTCAATCAATCAGTTGACATGTGAGAAAAAGTGAATAATTTCGTTACTGCAGTGACGATTGATCAATCAGATGACTGAGAACGTAGGCTACTAGCTAAATATGTTCAGCAAGACAGACTTATCCTGGAAAGATGACACCAATTATAGTCTATTCAGTAAAATAAAATGGCTAAAACTTTGGAGTAGGCTGCAGGCCCACTAGACCCGTACCCTAATCTATTGTTTTCTAGTTCTGGTCCTACTCGCAATGTAGGCCTACATTAGGCCTACAACTACCTCAAATGCCCTCACTTGCGTTTTGTAATTTGACACAATAATTTGAGCCGAGCCTTTACATAGAAATCTAGTTTTAAAAAACTAAGAAAAATAGCCCTGCATGCCCTCTATAGAATGACATAATTTATTTCTGTAAAAGAATATATTTTGAATAGATCTGTGTTTTAATAGACAAACATGAAAATTTTACGAAAATAAAACACCTTTATATACATTTTATTTTATTTTGAGCACTTTCGGGTGTCATATGACAACTCAGTGAGCATGTAAATATACATTCCCTCTATTGAATTGCATGCTACAATTTGTGCCTCTTCATATTAAATTACAGAAAATATATAGACGATAATATAAGTGGTGGTATCCACCCATGTACCTTGGGTGTATCTGGTATAACTTTTGAACGGTGTGTGGTAGGCCCCTATCATAAAATATTTAAGCTCAGAATGTGTGCCAATGAACCCTCTACACTCTACAGCTAGGGCCTACCTAAGACGTCAAAATATTGTTCCAAACGAAAGACGTTTGATTTTGGGAAAAACCTGTTGGGGTGGGTGGGGTGAATACCACCACCTCTTGGTAGCCCGATGATTAAATGTTAATTGATCCTATCAATGTGTTTGGGAAGGCTAGCAGAAATGCAGGGCTAAACCGTTATGCCAAACATAGCATCCGCACTTTTTAGAAAACCAACGGCCGGCGAGTTGTCACTATGATTGTTTTTACTTTCGTTTTCTTCATTCTGCTAAGAATATGACTGCATAATTAAATAGCCCTATAGCCTATTAATTATGCAGCACTGTTGGATACCTTTCACTTTAGAGAAGAAGAGCGAGACTTGACGTATTACGCATTGTCGTTAAGCATAGACAACCTAAGGGTAGGCCTACACATGCGAATTTCAGCGAAGTTACTGCATCATAAATTATAGTGTCCCTTGTTGTTGAATAGTTATTGTGCTCATATTCATCGCTATAAGGTAAATTAATTAACTCTTAATTAAATAAGTGGGCAATTTTTGCACAAGACATTTTATGTGTGTTCTAAAAAATCTAAACAACTAGTCTGCCAGATAGACAGATTATGTGATTTTCCAAAAGCGTCTTAATATATAGATCACAATATTTCTGTGTCAGGTGGTTATATCATGGACTGGACTCCGACTGTCATGATTAGAAGTTTTGCAAGCATGGGCGCCCGAGGAAAGTTGTGCAGGAGAGGCAAAGCACAATGGTCA
Source organism: Lumbricus rubellus (assembly GCA_945859605.1). Lineage (NCBI taxonomy): Eukaryota > Metazoa > Annelida > Clitellata > Crassiclitellata > Lumbricidae > Lumbricus > Lumbricus rubellus. Next base: position 3,225,891 of record OX243814.1, on the reverse strand, counting down.
CGGTGGCATAATTTAGCAAGAGCTTGAAAAATGTAAATCAAGAAATTAAGAAGACGGCCGTTACTTTTTCGTAGATGGGCAATTCCACGGTATTCAAAATGTTACGGACTCTACATTTCGGAGACTTTGAGCACTTCATACAGAGAGATGATTATTGTTTAAATTATTTGAATATTTTTTTCAGATGCCCCTTCAATCACAGATTAGTTTGATATTAGTTAGACTTTGCTGGCTGTTATGTATAATTTCTGGTGAATTAAAAAGTTTTCGTTACGGACTCTACAGAAAAGTTCCCTGGATTTTTTTCATGACTGAACTGTTTTGATTTTCTGTGAAGTTATTATACACACATTTTTTTCAAACACTATCTTAGAATTGCCAGCCATTTCTGCTGATAAGGCCATAATTGCATTTCTTTATTATGATAAGTACTGCTGTTGAGCACTCACTTAATGTACACACTATGCGTTACGGACTCTACGTTACGGACTCTACAGTTATGGATCATGCGAAAAACTGATTAATATCCATGAAAGCAGTTAATTTATAGCAATTACTTTCATCATTTCACTTGTTTGCAAGGTACTACGAGAAGTTTCAGAGCTCAACTTGAACAAATTATGGTGTTTTGTCGTCACCACAATCAATGGAACGTTTGCACAGTTCAAAGATGGGCAATGTTAAGGCTCTTAATGTTTCAGAAGTGACTAAGCTTGGGTCGGTCTGTAACACTAGCTACACGGTCAATGAACTTGAAAATACCTCTTTCACTCATTGCTAGTGCATATAGCTTTTCTGCAATCTGATCATTTGTGATTCATAACTGGTCAATTCTGTCTGGAAAGTCGAACAGATTGCCCAAGTTGCCGTCACCACTTGCAGTATTCACCTTAGTAGCTTAGTCTTGTTTCAGTTACTTACAACATCTTCTGGGAACATGGAAATTTTTTAGACAAGCCAATGTTTACACCTTTTCCAGTGCACAAATCTCTAAGTTTGAGGAGCAGTACCGTTTCTGGTGGCGCTTTCGCCGTGGACTTGTTCTGAGTTTAGCACTTATAAAAATCTTGCTTTCTTGAACATATAGAGCTTATGGTAAAACAATCATAATTTGATTCTGTAAACTACCGGAAGGCTGGCCTTGACGATCGCTAGAGTTCAACGAACTGACGGCACAAGGTGACAAGGTGAAACTACCGGTACTTGAATCTGATTTTGTAAGTACGTTCAACTGCCATGGCATGAACTATATTGTTGTAGACTTTCTGATCATACTGTAACGCTTCTTTTGATCACTTGACTTCTTTGGTAATGAAAATGTAACAACATGACCTTTTTTAAGGAGACAGTTTTGAAATAATCTTCCTAATTGATTCCATTCTCTTTTTTACGACTTTGGCATAATCTTTTATTCTCTCCAAACCCCATTTCCCATGCTCTGAGGAGTGGTGAAAAGCAGTGGTGAATATTCATTGTGATCATATTCCTTTACTTGTGATGCTTTATACATAACTCTAGCTTTCCACTTTCTCTGATATTCAATTGAGCACTTGCTTCTTCCTCAAAACAGCTAGTTCACCACCTTCTAGTGCAACACAATGGTGCTTCAAACGTTTTCTATACCTGTATTTTTTTAAATTTCATTGCTGCATGAAGCTCTACATTGTTGTAGACTTTCTGCCTGTACTGTCCACATTAATAGTTTTCACGATTTCTATGAATAATCAAGGGAAATTAACTAGCAAACTATTCATTTAAATGTATTAACCATGGAGCCTTGTTTTAAAAGCATTTATAAATCATTAAAATGCACTGAATAACTAATAAAAACTCATAAATATCTCGTGCTAAATGTTGATTAATGTGTATTAGACGTTAGCTAAAAAAATTCAAAATAGCTGAAAATTGTTGACTAGTTCCATGCTTTCCACATAGTAGCTTAGAAAGTGATGAATAAAAGGAATCATTTTAACAAGATACATGTTGAATGTTTAGCTTCCATGCATAATTTCTGACAATTATAGCCATTATCTCATCAAATGAATTTGTTCTTGTAGAGTCCGTAACACTTTTGTAGAGTCCGTAACAAAATTCAAATTCACATGAAAAAATTAAAAGCAATATTAGAAAAATTAATTTAGCCTATGTTCACTGAGTAGCCTATAATGGTGAATCAGAGGAATAGAGATAACAAGTTTGTTGCTCAATTCTAAATGCCTGAAAAATAAATTAGAAGCCCCAGAATGTTACGGACTCTACAACTCATGTTTTGCTCAAGCAAATCTGGACACAGGATAAGGTGAATTTTTGATTACAAAGTATTTATCACTTACTCTCACCATGGTCATGATGTCCAGCTAAAAATATTCCAAATTGGATTTACATAAAATATTTAGCATTTAAAAATTGCATGTAGAGTCCGTAACGCAAAAAGACCAAAGTTGGCACTTTGAAGCAAAGTCGACACAAAACGATGAGTGCAGAAAGATAAATTCTTTTTGGATTCTTATACTAGAACCATCTATCTATAACAGAAATTAGTAACAATTTATAATTCCAATATTTTTTATTGACCCTTCATGGACCACAATACCGTGGAATGCCCCAGATATTTCTGAATTTATATTTCTCATGCTTCACTTTGGATATTATTGTAGCGGACCAGGGGTTGGGCGAAAACACCAGGAGCCGAGTACCAACCCCAGTCGTCAAGGTACCCTCAGTCAGTCCGCGCAGTACGGCCTTGGCTGTAGACCAAGGACTAGCCAGCTAGGCTTAAACACGTTTATTGAAGAAACCACGAAGATCATGTGGAGTTCACAGCACAAGTAATTTATTGCGTCACAATCGCTATAGCACTTCGAGAACGAACTGTTTGTGTCAATTTCTACAACGCTGGAATCAGAGTTCGTGCGCCGATGCAACAGTTTATGTAGCGCCAGAGTTCTTGCGTCGATGCAGCAGTTTATGTAGCGCCAGAGTTCGTGCGTCGTTGCGGCAGTTTATGTAGCGCCAGAGTGAATGCGAAGCGTTCAGGAATCGAGTCGGCGTCGTTGAGCACAGCAGGCAATGACGCCTGCGTGAATGGTCAGAGCAGATCCGCGGTGGTCAGGATTCGAACCGGCGTCGTCAGGTTCCAGTGACTTCTGTAGCGCCAGTACAACGGACTCAGTAGCAAGCGAGTTTCGACGTCGGAAGCGATCACAGCAGGCAATGACGCCTGCGTGAATGATCAGAGCAGATTCGCGGTGGTCAGGAATCGAACCGGCGTCGTCAAGCAGGACGGACCGTCGTCTCTGCCTCTGAAGCACCCGGAGTAGAACCGTCGTCGTAGCAGCTTCGTCCGTCAGCTAGGTTGCGGTAGTCGGAAACCGCAACCCCAGTCACGTGGAGGAGCACCTGAAGAGGCCGATGTTCAAGCTCAAGGCTGGTATTCAGGATTTTACCTCTCTCCACAATAGTATCACTCAACAAACGTTTTACCGCTCGTCAAGCCAGATCATCAGCCAGCTACTACGCGTTTTACCGCGTTCTTCACCAGGCCATTCGTCTGCACTAAGCAAGAGCAGCAACCTTCCTTATATACACTATCAGCGCAGGCTGGGCAGAGGTTAAGCCAGCCGGCTGGGCTAGAGAGGCGGAGCCCGAGCCGGCCGGGCTAGGGGGGCGGAGTCTGAGCCGGCTGGGCTAAAGAGGCGGAGCCTGAGCCGGCTGAGCTAAACCGGCTAGGCTAGAGAGGCGGAGCCCGAGCCGGCTGGGCTAGAGAGGCGGAGTCTGAGCCGGCTGGGCTAAAGAGGCGGAGCCTGAGCCGGCTGAGCTAAAGAGGCGGAGCCTGAGCCGGCTGAGCTAAACCGGCTAGGCTAGAGAGGCGGAGCCCGAGCCGGCTGGGCCAAAGAGGCGGAGCCCGAGCCGGCTGGGCCAGCAGGCTGAGCCGGCCAAGCCAGCAGCAAGCAGCAGCAGCAAGCAGCAGCAGCAAATAATAGCGGCAAATAATGGGGGCAAGCAATAATGAGGGCAAGCCATCCCTCAGTGCAAAAATCTTAACACGTCCCCCCCACGAATGATCCGAGGCCCCCTCGGAAAGGACGTGCCCCGCACTGAGGGAGGAAAGAGCCATGCCAAAAAAAATAAACGGCCCATATTGGCCCCTATGCCCATAATTAAAGTCCGTCAAAATTTGACCTGAAGCGCACAAAATTAGGGCATGAAACATATTAAACGCTTAAATCTGGCAAGACAATCGTGGCAAGCGTAACAGTGAAAAACGTACATTTACGTAGCGCACTTTAATGTTCATTGCGCCACGTAAACAAATAAAAACAATCAATGGTTAATCACAGGGCAGGTAATGAACATTACAGGGACGATACACCTTTAAAACCGTCACATGTAAAATAATGCATTCCCTGATAGAAACAACGTAATAACAGATAACGCTGGTCACTATAAAAACAAGCGTGCGTAAACATCAGTGACAACTGTCGATAACAGTACTGAAAATGTTACAACGGTTAAGCACCGTGCAATTGTTGAACATTACAGGTATGACCAGTTAACACACCTGTAAGCCTGCACATGTAAAATAACATAGGCCCTGATGGAAACACGTAATAACAGACAACTCTGTGCGCTATATAAACAAACAGCAGGTCGGCGAAACGTTACAGAACCACGTGACCCAACGTGCACATCAAACAATAAGTCGGGCTGCGATATCATGCCTACGTAACGAAATGGTTAATTATTACAACGCATACAATATTAACCAGTCACGAGGAATACTTTTAACACAGTTCAGTAACCGGTAGCGTTAGCACAGCGCGTATAATAATGCAGACTAAACAACCTAAAACTGCGTCATCAAAATTTAACAGAAATACCTATCGGTCGCACAAAGCCGGACAATTAAGTCCCGGAATCGCCTGAGCAAATAAATCAGACAGTGTTATTGCTCGGTCAGTAAAAGTCGTGGACAAATCGAACTAAGCGGTAAACACCACGACGTTTACAATAATTTCAGTTACAATAATAAGTCAGGCAAGCGACATAATAACGGAGACACACGTGACATAGGCCTAGTAACTCAGACTGCGTGATCAAAATATAACACAAAAATACCCTATTGGTTGTCATAAATCCGGACAATTAAGTCCTTGCAGCGCCTATACTTATATAACGCCAGGCAATGCAACGCAATAGTACAGTTAAGCAACTCAGTACACGTATCAGCGCAAAATACGGTTACGACACAGTAGCCTATACAAAAGTATACATGTATGTAAATAAACTCATTGATCAAAACTAAACAGAAAAGTACCCTTTTGGGGTCGGCCAAACCTGGACAATTAAGTCCTGGATTAACGATTAAATTGTGCCACATAGTGGTCCACAATCCACAATAATTCTTTTTCTCTTCGGGTACGAAGTGCAAGTCGTGCACAACCCCCGTTCTCTTTTTGTTCGTTTTGGGTGCGATGTGCCGTTTGCGCACAACCCCCTTCGTCTTTTTTTTCTTTGTTTTGGGTGCGATGTGCCGTTTGCGCACAACCCCCTTTTTCTTCTTTTTTTCTGTTTCGGGTACGAAATGCGAGGTGCGCATAACCCCCTTCTTTTTTTTTTTTTTTTTTTTTTTTTTTTAGCAGCGATGTCCATGATTGCGAGAAGTTATGCAAAACAATCAGTCAAAAATAAAAATGATAGCCAGGCACGGCTGAAAATAATAAAGAAAAACAGAGGCCAGGCACGGCTTGTAATAATAAAAATAACTAACTGTTATAAGCATAAGCATACGATGCTCGACACAATAAAATGTACGAGACACATAAGAATTCTCCAATGCACAAAATCAACGTACGAAATAAATATACAATCTTAAACCATCAATATGCACAGAGCCACCTACGAGAGACTGTCCTCTATACACATTAATCATGCTCTGGCACCAATATCAAAAACGATGAAAATGTGAATTTAGCGTGTCCTACTTACTGATTCATCAAAGCAAAGCTTGCATGCAAATAATCGCAAATAATTGTGCGATTAATTAAGCGATTAACAACAGAATCTCATGCAGTTAACCACGAATAACCACGCGATTAATCAACCGATTTACACGAAGCATTAGGCCTATACAACTAATAATGATACTGCATTTCTGCTCACAAAAATGGTGCTTTTTCGCAAGGAAAATGTTTCCTTTTCCAATAAGAACGAAATGGTTCCTGTTTACCAAAAAGAAGATGATTCATCTCTTAATAAAAAGAAAAGGATTCTTTTCACAATTTGAAATAAAGCGCCCTTCTCTTGCTGCAAAAATGATACTCTCGCAACAAAATTTTGCCTCGTTAAAGAATAAAAAGAACTCCCCCCTCTTTTTGGCGATAAAAGAAAAGGCCTTTAGCCAAAAATGGGAATCTTTTAACACCATTCACTCGCAACGTCCTGTGTCGTCGTGCGCGGAACCTGCACGCCGTCTACTGGAACCGGACTGGTCGACGAGTGGTACGGTGAGGTCGACCGGCTTCCGCTTCGTCGGAGTTTGCGTCGTGCGAATTTCCTTCCGTTTCAGGCGTTCTGTTCCTTGGCTGATTGACAACCGGCATGGCTGCGCCGTCGTCGTCGGGACCATGTCGATCCCCAGAAGTCGCTCCTTCCGCTGCAAGCGTTCCTTTCCGGCGACGCGACCGACAATCGTATGAGGCCGTGGCGCTTCCGGTCACTTCAGGATGTGACCTTCCTGTCGCTTCCGCGGTCGGCTCGCTCCATTCCCCTTTCGTCCTCCCGTAGCAGTGGCGAAGTTTATCGACGTGCGATACGAAGGGCTTGGACTTTGGCGACCTTTCTAACAGATCAGCTACATAAGACAGATAGACGAGTCTCTCCCGAATCAGTCTATTGGAATCCCGTCGAAATCCTCCGGGGTCGAAGGACACAAATCCCCCATTCAGATTCAACACACGGGTAGACAGACCAGTCACATTGGCATGACAACAACTCATCCTTCCCCGGGCATATCCACAGTACAAATCAATTGTGCAGAAACACACTACGCAAGAGAGAACCCAAAGACAGACAATCAATCCGGAAAAAGGATTAGAATCCTTCCGTGTCAGATGAGACCTAATCAATTTGTCGTCTTTAATACAAAACTGCAAAGACGTCTCTGTCTCCTCGGCGACCAACACATCTGCAGAACATTCGCCGACAGCAGGTTCAACAACACCAGTTGCCAACAATTGGTCCAGTTGTGCGTCAATAGCAGCCCGATACGGATGCGGTTGTCTACGCAAAGGTTGTCTCACCGAACGAGAGTCTCCAGTATCGATTCTCTGCTGAAAAATCATAGTCCTCCCCAAGTCATGGTCAGTGGTCGAGAAAATACATTCATTTTCGACCAATAAGTCCTTCAGTCGTTCCTTCACATCGGCCGGGACATTCTCAGAGATTTCGTCCATTAGTTTCCCGATCAATGAGTTGTCGTCAGCGGTGCCCGTCTGTCTCTCATTGTCTTCCTCAACCTTTACGGGGTGCAAGTCGCCCAACATTTGGTTAGCCGTCAACAGGGCAGGCTGTTCATTCAAATTCACCACACGAATACAAGCATCATCAGCATCATCACCCAACACAACTCTGGCTACATGCAATCCAGGCTGGATTTCTTTAGACTCAGTCATCCAGGCTTGTGCGGAGGTCGTCAAATCACGATACTGAGTTTTACACGGAATATCACACTGGGAACGAGGAAGGACAGTTGTTTCCTCGGCAACCATAACCCTGCGACACCAAAGCGATCCATTGCCCTTAACCAAAGGAATGCGGCGTCGACCAATGAACAATGCACCCTGTCCAAAACCCAAGCGACAACGATGCTGCCTCAACCAATCCATGCCAAGCATTGGTTCACCAATTTGATCAGAGACAAGAAAACTAGTGTCGATAGAAAACCCTCTAGAAATCTTAATCGGAACATCAAGCTGGCCCAAGACTCTAATCTGCGTTCCATTAGCTGCCAAAAGAATGCGCGTGCTAGGCTGGAGCGTCAAACCATCAACATCAGCAGAGGGAACTAGGCTTACCTCCGACCCAGTGTCCACTAGGCAAGTTCTTTGTTGTCCGTTGATCGTTCCACGGATGTAGATCGCGTTGTTGGTCACACCCGATGCTCGGTCTCTCGTTGTATGGTTCGTGACTGTTGTTCCATTCTGTCCCGACGTCGGTGGGTCCAAGGTGCGTGCGTCGTCACTTCGGTTGGAGAACTGCTGACGCTGGCGACACCGGCGAGCCATGTGGCCCACCTGTCCACAGCTGAAGCAGGTTATCCCGCGTCCGGGACCACCTGAAGCGTTCCCCTGAGGCGGAGACGGAGGAGTAGGAACGGTAGATGGAACCGTCCGTGGAGCAGTTGGTTCAGCACCAAAACTCGTCCGATGCGAGCTTCGGAGTTCGTCCAGCTGTCGGCAGATCCTCCCTTCCATGTCCTGTCGCCACTTACGTTGCGAGGCGAAGAAGCTGTCCAGTTGAGACTGGAGCTGTCCACCGGCGTCGACTTCTTGAGACCCTCGCACTCGGTTGGCAGGTCTCCGACGATCCTCCATGTCCGACGTCTGTTGGTACGCGGACAGGCGTAGAGCTGTTCGATACGCCTCGTCGATGGTTTTCGGCTCTCGTTCTCTCACCTTGAGAGACAGCTCCCGGTCGCGGATCGCTTCAAGGAAAGCGTCCTTCGCAAGAATTTCCGTCGTTTCGTTGGACGGGACCGGGTAGGCAAGGACGACGAGTCTCCGGATGTCGTGCAGCAAGTCGCCGAGAGTTTCGTCAGCTCGCTGTCGGCGATAATAGAGTTGAGCGCGGAAGGTCTCGGCTTGACCCTCCGACCCATACCGTTGGCGTAGTCTCTCGACGAGCTGTTCATACGTGACCTCGGTGCTGGCTCCGAAGTCCCAAAGCAGCTGCGTTGCCGCCTTTTCCAAGGAGCAGCGGAGGAAGTCGACTTTATCGGCTGCAGTCCATCGGTTGTGTCTTGCGCAGACGTCGAATTGTGCCAGGAATGACTCGAGGGATCCCGTTCCGTCGAATTTTCCGGGCTTCATAGGGCTCTTCTTTTCACCGACCATGCGACCGACGTTTTCCAGGACTTTTGATTCCAGTCTGCTCGCGTCCCTTTCCGAAATCAGCACGGTTTTTCGGTCCTTCTTCGGTGCGTCCTCGAAGTCGATTTTCTCAAGGAATCGGCTGGACTCGACCTCGTAGTCAACCAGGAGATCCCTTCCTCGTCCAGCGGCGGTTGTAGAAGTCGTTGGGAAGCCAGCGGCGTATCCGTCCATGTCTCCGATCAGAGGACTCCACATTGTCGTCGTTCCGTCGAAATTCTCACCAGTTCGTAGAAGTGCAGCGAATCTTTCAAAACCACTTCCGCGGAATCAGCTTGAAGCGGTGCAGAGTTTTTCCAGTCACCCCACTTCTGGTACCAGTTTGTAGCGGACCAGGGGTTGGGCGAAAACACCAGGAGCCGAGTACCAACCCCAGTCGTCAAGGTACCCTCAGTCAGTCCGCGCAGTACGGCCTTGGCTGTAGACCAAGGACTAGCCAGCTAGGCTTAAACACGTTTATTGAAGAAACCACGAAGATCATGTGGAGTTCACAGCACAAGTAATTTATTGCGTCACAATCGCTATAGCACTTCGAGAACGAACTGTTTGTGTCAATTTCTACAACGCTGGAATCAGAGTTCGTGCGCCGATGCAACAGTTTATGTAGCGCCAGAGTTCTTGCGTCGATGCAGCAGTTTATGTAGCGCCAGAGTTCGTGCGTCGTTGCGGCAGTTTATGTAGCGCCAGAGTGAATGCGAAGCGTTCAGGAATCGAGTCGGCGTCGTTGAGCACAGCAGGCAATGACGCCTGCGTGAATGGTCAGAGCAGATCCGCGGTGGTCAGGATTCGAACCGGCGTCGTCAGGTTCCAGTGACTTCTGTAGCGCCAGTACAACGGACTCAGTAGCAAGCGAGTTTCGTCGTCGGAAGCGATCACAGCAGGCAATGACGCCTGCGTGAATGATCAGAGCAGATTCGCGGTGGTCAGGAATCGAACCGGCGTCGTCAAGCAGGACGGACCGTCGTCTCTGCCTCTGAAGCACCCGGAGTAGAACCGTCGTCGTAGCAGCTTCGTCCGTCAGCTAGGTTGCGGTAGTCGGAAACCGCAACCCCAGTCACGTGGAGGAGCACCTGAAGAGGCCGATGTTCAAGCTCAAGGCTGGTATTCAGGATTTTACCTCTCTCCACAATAGTATCACTCAACAAACGTTTTACCGCTCGTCAAGCCAGATCATCAGCCAGCTACTACGCGTTTTACCGCGTTCTTCACCAGGCCATTCGTCTGCACTAAGCAAGAGCAGCAACCTTCCTTATATACACTATCAGCGCAGGCTGGGCAGAGGTTAAGCCAGCCGGCTGGGCTAGAGAGGCGGAGCCCGAGCCGGCCGGGCTAGGGGGCGGAGTCTGAGCCGGCTGGGCTAAAGAGGCGGAGCCTGAGCCGGCTGAGCTAAACCGGCTAGGCTAGAGAGGCGGAGCCCGAGCCGGCTGGGCTAGAGAGGCGGAGTCTGAGCCGGCTGGGCTAAAGAGGCGGAGCCTGAGCCGGCTGAGCTAAAGAGGCGGAGCCTGAGCCGGCTGAGCTAAACCGGCTAGGCTAGAGAGGCGGAGCCCGAGCCGGCTGGGCCAAAGAGGCGGAGCCCGAGCCGGCTGGGCCAGCAGGCTGAGCCGGCCAAGCCAGCAGCAAGCAGCAGCAGCAAGCAGCAGCAGCAAATAATAGCGGCAAATAATGGGGGCAAGCAATAATGAGGGCAAGCCATCCCTCAGTGCAAAAATCTTAACATTATTAACATTTTTAACCACTACTTTTTGATGATAGTAATTTTCTAGTGCGACCATGCATATTTTTTTAAATCTCTCTACCTCACAAAGGAGCGCATGTAGGTCATATCCTCGACATTAGCCTCCCACACTGTTCAAATACCATATTTCCGCAGTTATAGCCTAATATTATTGGTAAAGCTTAATAATATAGTCCAGTTTTCGTTGTAGTTTATGCCATGCGGGTGGGTTTTGCCCTGGGGTTTTGACCGGGTCTTCTTCGTACCCAAGTGTTTTACTATCCGTTCCACAAGGCTAACAACGATTTCCGTTGTAGCACCGTCCATGGATGGAGACAGAAATTATCGAAGGGGGTGGGGCTAAATTATATGATCTTTGCCGGAAAAAATCTAACGACTTTTTTTAGTATTCCGGCCGAAACGTGTCCAAACATATGCCTAATTGCCTATATTAGGGTGACCATTTTCTGGCCATCAAAAACCGGGACACTTTTGGGGGGGGCAACAGTTAGGTTACTGCCAATTGTGATTGCAGGCCAATTATAAGCCTCGTCCTATAGCCTATAGCCCTATACTATAGTATACTTCAGTGAGTCCAGTCAACAATAACCACAGTAGTTTATTTTTGTTTATAGGCCCTACTAATAGGCATATACTGCATACTTTGACGAAATTCAAAATTATAATAGTCGACCTATACTGACATTTCTCCGAGGAGTGAGTGTTTTCGAATATATCGATGCAGCAGATGTCATCACAGATCACAGTTAAATTTAATGCTGAGCAACAGAATTGTTTAAATTTCAACATTACGTTACAACTGCAGCACTTTAAATTGTCATCTGAAAAAAGCTGCTCTGCCTCTACCATTTATGTGCTGACATGAGTTGTCTAATTCTCTTACACTACGACCCTGACCCGACCTGCCGAAATTGCCAAAGGCCTAGAAATGGTGCGTCACTTAAAGTATAGTAGGAAAACTTTCTCGTTACGCCTTGACAATTGTTAATTTAGGTAGGCCTATTAACTAAACTCAAAAGCCTAAAGGCTAAAGATGTACAATAATTAATAGGCTAGTTCAGGGGTCTCAAACTCAAGTCATCGTGTACGCCAAATTTGAAAATTTACAGTGTCTCGTGGGCCGCAACATGAAATTATTTCTTGCAAGTTAAACTATTTATATGAGGTGAGGGTTGCACTGCTGTAATAATGATAATCCTGTAAAATCACCCAAGCTAATATTATAGGGGCCTACTTACAGTGTAACCATAATGCATGGTAGGCATATATTATACACAAAAATGAAAACTCAGAGTCACAAAGATAGGGCCTATAAAAAGCATCAATAGCACATTAGGTAAGCCTATCAGGCCTACCGACAACTAAGCTTGTAGCATCTTTAAATATTAAAATATTATAGTGAGTAGGCTAGTGTCAGAGGTGATCAGGTGTGATTAGCGATAGCCTACACATCATCTGACAACGTTTCCCAACTACGAGAACATCATTGTTTAGTTTTATCTTTTGAGATGCGAAGAATCAGAGTATAGGCCTACATCTTCCACATATTCACCCGTAACTGTCAGGCGTGTCATTTGAGATTTATTAATCTTCATTAATTAATGAAAACGCTGTTCACATAGGCCTAATAATTATTATGTATATTGTCAAATACCGCCATTAGCGTGTTGCAGTACTGCAGGTGCAGATTTTGTAATTTTTCTTATAGTGGAAAAGTGTAGAATACCGGAATATCAACCTCATTATAGGCTTAGGCCTACTTCTGCTTCAGCATGGTATTGGATTGAAGGCCCACTATAACTCTATCTGCATATCTGCTGTTGCAGATTGAATATCCAAAGCAAAAATTAGCAGAAAACAGTTTGAACCTTGATTCAAATCGCAAACAGAACAGCAGAATTACTCTCTAGTCGTAGTGATACTTTTTCTCATTGATTTAAAGGTTCTTGAAACCAAAATGGGGCCACGTTCCATGCAATGTTTAATAGGAAGGGTCATGGCCGGATTGCCCCTAAATCCGCCTCTGGCACCGTCATAATAATAATCTTCTCGGCCTCACTATTTCGGATTCGATTTGATTCAGCGCCACTGCCCAAAAAGAGGAAGCTGGTTTTCCTGTAGCGGATTTTAGATGCCGACGAGACATTTTCGAGATAGTGTATTACCTCACTTTATCAGCATTAGCCTGCACGAGTAATAGCTGGTCAAACAATCCCAATATTATTTTATAAGTGAAGTCTAAGCTTTAATAACGACGATTTATTGTTTTAGCTTTCTAAGTTAATCGCCTTTGCGTGGGTTTCAGCGTTGGTCGAATACAAGTTGGATTGATGAATTTTGACCTAAATAGAAGTCGGATTGATAAAAATAACTTTTCCTCAAATAGAAATGAAATTGATGGAAGATTCTTTCTTAAAATGGAAATGAGATTGCTGACAAATGATTATTGAATTATAATGAATAGGTTGATGAAAAAGATAGTCGTTTAAATGGACGCCGGACTGAATGAAACGAATTAAGTACTTATTTCCTAAATTATAATCTAGACATTATGAAAAAGATTCTTGCAAAATGTTGGGTTGATGAATTGTAATGCTATAATGTGCGAATAAGTTAGATAAGCTTATAGCTTATCTAAATAGCTGTGGGCTGACTGCATTACAAAAACAGCTCTTTGCCATGATAAGCTAGGCTACAACACAAAAACAGATTCAAGTTTCAAGGGGAAATGTCGGCTGATATATAGGTTGATTGAATGCTGTATAACATCCCACAAGAGCAATGCTAACACGGCCAATAATTATTATGCATATAGGCCAACTCGAGCATTATTTAGCCATAGGTTGTAGCTCCAGTGGCTCTAGAATCTCCATGGTTATAGCAGCCCCACTTTGTATAGCTATGTTGTGTATGCCTATCTTTGCTAGCGTAAATTTCAAATGCGATTGCAGCAGTAGGCCTTCGTGTGTAGCCTATAGGCCTAATATTGCGTACACACGTCACGTCCAGCAAGAAATATAACGCGATACTCAGGCCCGGCCTTAAGGCAAGGCGAGCGAGGCAGCCGCCTTGAGTCCTGCACCTCCAAGGCCGCGCTGTTTGCTATAATAGGCCTATCCTTCACTTAATATTGAGATTGACAGTCACCGTGGTTATCGGTAGCCAACGTCGCACAACAACTGTGCTGGCAGTCACTTTGTCGCGTGAATATGATGTAATACTTTGGGGAAGAACGATGGTTCAACTATCGATAAGGCGACTTCGAAAGGGCGACCATCAAAAGAGCGACTTCAAAAGGGCGCCGATTTTTAAGGCGATTGATCAAAAGAGCTAAGAGTAAGCTACTCATAGGCCTATCCTACATTCACATTTACATGTAGGTTGAACCCATAAACCATCCATTAAATCTGTCTTTAAGTGTAGCCTACTGTAGTTGGACGAAGAGTTTAGTCGTCCGAAAGTCATCTTATCCTGCCTGGCAAGTAGGCTAATGCAGCATTTTGCAGTCCAATGCAATCTAATAGGCCTAATAATAAACTCCAAGGTCGATATTCCACTGTCAGCGTTTGTGTCCGAACGCACTCATTCTATTACTATCGAAATCTTTAAATTTGTGCTCAAGACGAAGCTGTAGCCTAATAATAATTAGGCTATAATTAATAATTACAAGATGAGATATTTTTGATACTGTCATACACCGGCGCTATCGCTAGATCAGACTGTACCGGTAATAGAAAAGCAACCCTTGTCTCGTAATAATATTACAATAAGATAATATTATTCCTACTTCAACTAGACCATTGGCCTACGTTCGACCATCTCCCTTCATAAGATTCTAGTGTTGGTAGAACCAAGTCGGCTACCTGTGCACCAAAATGAATGACCTTGTGGTGTGCTCACAATAACCACGCATGAGAATCGTGTGCATTGCTGGCGCCGTGACCTATTTATGACATCGGCATGTTAACGGATCGTAGTAAGCTTATATAATATAAACTGGCTTTGTAGATTCGTTAGACCTGTAACATTCAAGTAAGTCGATGGGTGTAGTCACGAGATAGGGGCTCATCATCCGACAGTTCGTATCTTATTGCACTTAGACTATGTTTTTGTACTCAATTCGTAGCTTTATAGGCCTACCGTTGTGCCTACGATGAAACTACGTATAACCACGAAGGCTTCTTTGCCAACGCCATGTTAGACGACCTGATTTTGTGACTGGAATTTCCGTAGGAAACAATCGCTGGAAATCTATAATTCATGAGTCCTAGCACATTTTAAGCCATGATTTCAGCAATATAATTGTCATACGGTTTATTCTCTTGATTTGTTAATGTGGAATCGGAGATTAAAGACAGAGTAACAGTAGGCTAATGGCAATTCCCATCATCAAAATCTACAACTTTTTAGCTTTGAGGTTAGATCTAAGTGTGTTCAAGAGACTGGATAGGCCTACAATAATATTGCGACAACTAAGAACTACTATAATTATAATAATCATAGCTGTAACTATAACTAAAATGAAAAGCCTTTATAATTAAAGGCTCAGGTTTTAGTTATAGCTTCTAAAACTGTTGCCATAATAAATCGACTAGGAAAAGAATCTCATGCTGATGCGAGGTGAGATTAGGTGAAGTGAAGTGAGGTTATATAAGACTATCTTTAGCTGTCCCTACATACTAGGGCTACTACAACATACTACTCCAAAGACTCTCTTCCTGGTTTGGCTTTACAGACACTGCTCTCCTTTGGATTCAAACTTATCTCTCTTCACGCTCTTTCTCGGTCAAAACACTTGAAACGTCATCTCAATCATGCTCTCTCACCTGTGGTGTTCCGCAAGGTTCTGTCCTCGGGCCCCTTTTGTTCATCCTCTACAGTCTACACCACTCCACTCAGTTCATTCATAAAAGCATCCACAGTCGACCATCATCTATATGCTGACGACACCCAATTATTCATCTCTTTCTCTCCAAGCAGCTTCTCTGACTCCATAAATGATCTTCTCTGTGTGGTCACCCAAATCACCTCCTGGATGACCTCAAATCTCCTGTGTCTGAACCTCTCCAAAACTGAATTTATTCTTATAGGCCTGCGTGAGCAACTCAAGAAAATCCCAGATCCTTCTATATCCATCAACCTTGACTCTGCATCCACCCACACGTTTACTCCAAATTCTCCAGTCAGAAACCTAGGTGTTATTTTCGATCAAAACTTGAGCTTCTCTGATCACATCACCCATCTCTCTCGCTTTTGCTTCATGCATAATTGCATATCCGCGACCTTCGCAACATCCGCCATACTATGGTTGACTTCAAAACTACCTCCACAATCGCCACATCTACATGTATAGTTCAAGCGAAACTTGACTGCTGCAACTCTCTCTTCCTAAACATTGATATCACCCAAATTAATCGCCTCCAGGCTATCCAGAATGCTCTCGCCCGTGCAGTGACGAAAATCCCCAAACGTCACCACATCACTCCTGTCCTGAAATCACTACACTGGCTCAAAATACCTGAACGCATCGAATACAAAGTCCTCTCACTCACTTACAATACACTTCAATCATTCCAGTCGTTCTACCTTCGTCAGCTGTTCACCATCCAGCCACTTCGTTCAACACGCTCCTCATCCTCCATTACACTGCTTCGCCCGCCCATCACTTCATCACTGAAATTCACAAACCGCTCCATAGCCATTGCCGTTCCACCTCTTTGGAACAAACTTCTGCCCGCACTTCGGCAAACTTCCGACCCATCATACGAACTCACCAAAACTCCACCGCTCGCTATCTCCTCACAGGTTTTTCACTCAAAACTGAAAACATTGCTCTTCCACAAATCCTATCCTGATTCTTCCTCTTCTCCTCACATCCCTCGTCATTTCAACTCTAAACATCACCCACCTTAGCCGTCCATCTACTATATGCCTGCCTGACTCTCCGGACTTGACCCGCTGCCTATGCCTGCCTGACTCTCCGGACTTGACCCGCTGCCCGTTCGATTTTGATTTGATTGAGCGCCTGTGAATAAGCTGGTTCCCGTGACTTCGCTTTTGTGGGCGCTCGAGATTACGATTATGATTACGATTACGATGCCTTGGGTCTTTGTTCATAAAAGACAGAGTAAAAGACAGAGTTCATTCGCCCATAAACTAATCCAGAGATTCAAAGTCTCAATCATTGGCATCACATACGCTCAAATGTCATGTAGCCTATGAAAGAAATCCACTCTTCTTATTGATCGATCGTCACAATGATCCCTTCTTATTATCTAATCTTAACCTTATTCTCCTCCTCCTGGTTGTCTATAATTCTTGGCAGAATTCTGATGGCGACTGTTCTCTCTTTCTCTTTCTCTTAATGTCGGATTTTCTCTTTCTCTTTCTGTCTGTCTCACTCTGGTCTCCTTGGCAATCGGAAACTTTGGCACAACCGTTAGTGAATTATCTGGTGCCATTCTTTTGGCTTTAGAGCGGCACTTTAGGTAACTAAATCTTATAATTGCATGTGCGATAGGCAATACAATGTACGGACGTAAAATAGGAATATTATTGGCTTGGGTGCGACTGTGTGTAAAGTTACATCAATCTTCTCGATGGTATTATTCGATCTACAGCGCTTCCTGTTACTCTCTAACTTGAAGAGAGGCTATAAGCCTACGGATTTCTTATTATAAAACATACAGTTGCACTCTTGCGTTAGTTGTTAGGTTTTGTTTGATACCTGTAGCCTACCGTAATTATTCAGTTTCTTAACACATTGTTTGCTGTTTTGCTGCTTGTAGGCCAATCAAATCATGGTATTCGGATCAATCTCGATAGCAACCGTTGTTATCCTTTTCCACATAAGTATGTTTAGGCCTAATTATTATTTTAAAACAAATTCATATTGCTTTGCAATGTATTTAATTTAACAGGCTGAGCTCTGCACTGTTAACCAATCATGACATTAACTTTATTTTTGTTTTCATTTACAGGTTTCAGATTAGATCTACCCCTCCTAAACATTACCCCCTGCAAACTGTAATTTGCATCAATCATCGCTTTTATTGCACAAAAAATATCAGAAAAAATCATTCCGCTTCTTGTTTTCGTCTGAAGATTTTCATCCGTCATCCCACTTCGTGGCTTGTTTTCAATATTTTCATCTATAACTAAAATACTAATCGCCGCTGAAATTACAATGGAGAAATGGCTTCGAGGCTATTATTTTTGTAGGATCAAAAAATTGAGAACATACCACAAAGTGGGATGACGGATGAAAAGCTTCAAACGAAAACAAGAAGCTGGAGGATTTTTCTGATTTTTTTAGTGCAATAATTGCGATGATTGATGCAAATCTAGTTTTCGGGGTGTAATCTGAAACCGGTTTCAAGTAACCGGGGGTAATGTTTAGGAGGGGGTAATCTGAAACCTTTACACCGGTGTAAAGGTTTCAAATTACCCCCTCCTAAACATTACCCCCCGGTAACTTGAAACCGGTCTCAGATTACCCTCCGGAAACTAGATTTGCATCAATCATCGCATTTATTGCACTAATAAAATCAGAAAAATCATCCCGCTTCTTGTTTTGGTCTGCAGAATATCATCCGTCATCCCACTTCGTGTTTTATTATCAATATTTTGATCCGAAAAAAATTATAGCCTCGAAGACATTTTCTCCATTGTAACTTCAGCGGCGATTAGTATTTTAGTTACAGATGAAAATATTGATAACAAACCACGAAGTGGGATGACGGATGAAAATCTTCAGATGATGCAATTTACAGTTTTCAGGGGGGTAATGTTTAGGAGGGGGTAATCTGAAACCATTACACCGGCTTTAGAGGTTAATATGATTCTTTGTTGAAAAGGAAACCAGTTTTATGCTGCATTCGATAATGCTCTGTTTTCAGATTATTGCCTAAGCTTATAATTTAGAAATGAAAATTTTCTGCAAGATGTTGGTTGCTTTCCTTAGACATTGCGCTTCTGTCGCGTTTCTTACAATAGCAACAAATCAAATATCTTGATACACACATATGAACGTAATGCAGGGATACAAGCATGCAATTAATTATAAATAATTATAATAGATGCATAAATACATGTACATGCACCTGTCTGGGTAGTCTGCATAGGCCTAAGTGCATATGCATTTAAGCACACACTCACACACGTGCATACTGCACAGATGCGTGTGTGGCACTGGTCAATATCTTCACACTTAAGCTGTATCGATACCGGGCACAGATGTGTTATTTTTTAATGTTTAGTACTATTTCAAACAATTAAACGGAGTTTGACTCGATAAGTAACTTATAGTGCACCTGTTTTCTAACATAGCTTTTGCGGAGCTGGTGGTGAAACCAACGGACACAGAAGCCTTAGTTGGGAATCCGACTTACTTCAACTGCTCCACTTCAGTTGTGTCGCAAGAAGTTCAGTGGTTCCAGTATCGTTTGGTGGGCAACAGTGATAGGAATTTTGTGTATGGTTATAATCAGTTCTATGGTGAATACAAGGACAGATTTGCGATAGAGAAGAACGAAGCCACAGGAACGTTCAATCTTGTCATTAGATCCGTCCAAGTACAAGACGCTGGAAGATATGAATGCCAGGATGATGTTGGGCGTGGAGCAAAGTCTTCTGCTAGGCTTATTGTTCTAGGTAAGTTAAACTATTGGATAAGAACTTAATACTCAAATTTCTAAAGTGATATTTGATAGCTAAACATAAGGTACCATATTGGGCTATCCACCCAAGCACTTTATTTATTATCGTGATTATAAAAATGCTGCTTTTTATGCTACTTTGTTCCATTTATATGTCTGTGTCAACAAGTCTGTGCAATAGCTTGTCAAAGTGAGAGTAAGATTATAGTTTCGTTTGGTCAAAAGGATTGTCCTGAGATGAGCTAAAGAAAGTACGGGTTCGTTTGTCATAGCGACCAGAGCGGAGAGGCAGATCAGCCGCCAAGGAGGGTTCCGTTGAAGACGAGAAAACTTATAAGGTGGAAGATCGGATGGATTATGGTTAGAATTTCTTAAAATGTAGCCTTTAGACAGTTATATTAACACTTGAGTGCCCAATGTATTTTTTGGTGCACGAAGGCCCAAGGAGGGGGTCCGCACGGACCCCAACGTTTTCATGCTAATTTCTTGAGAAGGGATTGGAATATCGTAACAGAGTTTGGTTCTATGTATTCCCAAATGAATTTGCAAGCGATTTATGTATCTTATATTACAATTGCACCACCTGGTGTAAAATAATAGTGTAAACATCTCGTGATACACATTTCATGCTTGCACACGTCATTTACCGAAGGAAGCCTATACGCTTGTGTGAATATCAGCCGCATATCTTGTATATGCTGTGGTTGTGGGGTACAGGGTAGGACAATACTCACGAAAAATATACCATTCTATGCAATTAAAATGGTTGGTCTAGGAATACCTAAAAGCATTTCTGCAGATCCATAACCTTAAAAAAGTCATCCGGGAAAACAGGCCTGGGGTCCACCCCCTTGGGCACTCGAGGGTTAAACTCATGGAGATTTCCTACCCAAAATTTTTTCTGGGCAGGTCGTTTCTTTTTTCTGCAGATCAAAATCCAATTTGTCAATCGAACCAGAAGACGAACGAATTGGTTGGACCAAATTCATGCGGCATTCCATTGGGAGAAGTGCAGTTGAGTTGCAGCACAACTTATCATGGTGACGATGCTCCGTTATTGAGATGGTTCAATGATGATTCGGACCAACCTATCGCTGATGGAGTCAGTTTCGCATCTTCTGGCAATCGTTCTATTTCTAATCTGACGTTGAGAGCTGATTCTATCAAGAACGGTTCATCTTTCCACTGCAGAACAACGAGATCAAAACTGACTCAATACAGCTGCACATCAGGCTCCTATACAATAATTGGAATAACTAGTAAGTATCCCCGTTGATGAACACAATGGTGTCTTAATGCGAGTATTTTCAGCTGCTACTGTGATTACGTGTTAAATTAAACTACAGATAGCCCTTTGAGTCCACAATTGCCAATCATGATTTTGGTAGATTTTATGTCTAATATTCGACAGAAGCAATTACGACAATTCCAAAATATGGATGTCATCACCGTGACCTGTCAAACTAAAAATGACCTGGAATGATGATAACAAAATTATACATATCGAAATCAGTCATATTAGAAGTCTTACACGTTCATATAGGCTAATATTAAGACGCATTCGGCCATAATTATTGAATTTGGCTAGAGCGTCATTTGTGGCGTTATGGCCGACAAGCACATCTGAATATCCGCGGTCATATTTTGTGTATAGCGACCCACTAACTTGAGCGAAGTTGGGAAATTACCAAATACCCTTTGAAACGGGACTTCCAACTGTAAAATGGATTAATTGAGTATATATTATAATGATTCTCAGTTTTAAACAAAATAATATGAAGTGTGATACAGTTTAATTTTTGTCAACGGATAAATATATTTATAGGCCTATTAATAGTTGATCTCGTTATTTCAATTCGCCAGTTTATTTAACGATGTCGATGAACAATTCATTGCTTTTTGTTGAATAATTTTTTCAGACGCAACCTGTCCAGTGTGTCCACTGTGTTCAGACACGACAGCTGCATTCTTGGTCATATTTCTCTTCCTCATTCCGTTGATTATTGCGGCAAGCGTTTTTGGAGGAACCTTCCTACAATGGCGTCGACGCTGGCCTTGGCCTATCAAGATATTCGATCGACTAGGTACCGTATTGATAGCTGTTCTAAGAGTAGGCCTATGGCTAACAAGTCTGGAAAGGGAGACAACAAAATAGGCTACGTAATCAATTTGGAACCGATTAGTACGGCACATTTTATGTGTCACACCTTTCAAAGTTTTCATTATGATGCTATTTACAGTCTTATATCTAAAGTTGGCCTCAATCCTGCTTAGACGCATTTGCAGCTCAATCATCAGAGCTTATTCTTGCTTAAATTTGTGATCAGAAGTAGGCTATTTATTTGGATGCGAATGGTAACGTTTACTGTAAAATAAAAATCAGTTTATGATATTCTCTTTATAATAAAAGGAGAAGATAAAGGACGTACTCCCGTACAAGTAGAAGGATCACGCGAAGAAAATGTTCCTTTGAAGCTTGAAGGTCAGTGTTTTTCCTTCTGTCTGGAATTGCTGTTTGCCCCATCACTAGACTACATGTAATATATAATAACGATGACTTCAGGCAGTCAAAGAACAGAGCACTGAAAGCAACCATATTATTTTGATACCTAAACTTAAAATGTGTGGCAGGAGATTGAGAACAGTTACACTGTGCATTTTGTATTACCTTCGGTTGCTATCTTGGAGAGGGTCATTTTGACTAATTTTGTGCTTATTCCTGAATAGATTGAATGACGAAATAAAAAGTCTTGAATTTCTTTAATTGATTCATTGATTTCGTGCGCCTCTTCAAGAACTCTACTCAGAGGCGATCCCAGGTCAGCCAAAGCTAAAAAGTAGGATTTAAGCGACTTATGAAGAGCAAGAGCAAAGGGAGTTTAGCCTAGGCAATAGTCAGAAGACTAATTGGAGGCCATTCCAGATGGCGGGACCCACAATCGAAAAGGTTCTGCGCTGTCTGATAAAATAATGCGAGCTCGCGGAACCAAAAGCTCCCCCCATTGCCGAAGAGCGAAGAGCTCGACTGGCCGAGATATCAGAGATAAGACAGCCATGACAATAAAGAATGCAATAATGTCGATAGGTGCAGCCATCACAATTCCACAATAGGCATATGGGTGTCATAATTGACGCCATCGTGACCAACTGACCTTGCTGCATTTTTGGCTATCGCTGGTAGTTAAAGTAAATTTTGTAAGTAGTCTTAAGTAGAAGTTATTTGATTGGCAGCTTTTGACCTACATGTAGCGTTTCAAGACTGATAGCCTACGGTCCGTAGTTTATTTTTCATTTGGTCGATTAGTTTCAATAAATAAACGGCAGGCTTAAATAAAAAAAATGGATAGGGCCTATTACATACGTTAATTTTGATAACCATTAACCAGACATGTAAGTTTGCAGAGTAACGCACATTTGTTTAGGCTAATTTGTAATTCATTTGACTATTTCCAAATTATTTCCTGATAATGTGAACAAAACTAGTCGAATTACCCCACAAATAAATTTGGGCAACCCACTAGGCCTACTTAAGATTCTCTTTAACTTTTTGAAAATGTTATTCAAATAATTAGTGATGTTGTTAGTTCTGAAAAACATCCATGTCCCAACGGCATATGTTCCAAATGTGTGAATAAATAAAATATGAATTTCATGACTTTGCAGCTTGCGTGTATGCTGTTATATAATAGTCCAGTGGTCCCCAACCTTTTTCGACTTGACTCACTTGAGTGCCACTTTTTCTAAATTAGATGATACGAGGGCCACTTTTCTTAGTTCAAGGACATTAGGCTATGGGGCCACAAAGCTAAAATTTAATGACTACAAGCATATAAAATTGTTATATTTGAATCAAAATAGATTGTTTTATGTTATTAATAGACGTCAGAACTAAATAATAATTTGTAATAAATAATTATATATTCTATCAGGACTGTCCAAATTGTCGATTTTTTCATTATAGTTTTGTTAATTCTTTGAGAGACGAGGGCAATTTTTGGAGGCCTTGCGCGCCATTTTGACCCACGGGCCACGGGTTGGGAACCACTGCTATGGTCAATATCGGCTGTTGTCACTGTCCAGTATTAGACATACAAATGGCCTAATTATTATGTTAAGCATAAAGCAGCTAGAAAAAGTTTGTACATTACACTGATGTTGAAAATATACTCGGCAGATGGACAACCACTAAAGGAGAAACTTCAATTTGAAGACAGCAACGTGCAGAAGGATGAGGAACTTGCTAGTTTGAAGCAGAAATGCAAACAACTGGAAGACGAGAAGCGTAAATTGGGAGACGATAATCGCAAATTGAAAGACGAGAAGCGTAAATCGGACGACGAGAAGCAAAAATTGGAAGGCGAGAAGCAAAAATCGGAGGGCGAGAAGCAAAAACTGGAAAAAGATAATCGCAAATTGAAATGCGAGAAGCGTGAACTGGAAGGGTGGCTGTATCCGCCAGGTAATTTGTGTTCAGACAATCGACAAAATAATGTGATGCAACCTGTTTTGTATCGACATTTCGCTTTCTAACATAGGCCTACGGTAACACAGCACGTGTCAGATTTTTTGTTTGGGCGCGTACTCAGTGGCGTCGCGGCTGTTCATTTGACATACTGCCTATTCTACTTCTGACCTACCCTATGACTTGCGAAAATTCTTTGGAATTTTTAATATCTTCTTTACATTTATTTTTTCGATCTGCTGAATTACTTTCACGATCCTGACGCGACCTGTTGAAATTGCATAGCTATCGCCACCGTTGGCTGGAGGTCCCACTTCTTCAATATGAGAGACATAGGCCTATCTGGCATTAGGCCTTGTATATGCATGGTGTTTTCCGTTGACTATAATAGGCCTATACTTACTGCCAGGCTTCTTATTTTTAAGATTTCGGTCTGGATGGGCCTGTGCCGGTTAAGGACCCTTAACAGCCGAGTAGCATAGTCTTGTCACCTACCCCCTGACGCCTAGCTATTTTACCATATAACAGCCTATAAACAATTTTTTTTAAAACTTAGGCTATCTCAGTTATTTCTTGGACTAGAGACATAATGTAACCACTGTTCTTTAGCATTTTATTTCCTCTTCCCATCTATCCGTCCAGTTTTAGCCCAAAAAAAATTGGGGGTACCCTAAGTTGCCCAAAATTAGACCCCTTTTCATTTTTTAAAACTTTTTCATGTTCAAGCACCTATATTAAAATATTTTCAGTGACAACATATTTAGTTTGAGCATGAAAGATGTGCAGAAATGAATGCCAGCGAAAACACACAAACAATTTTGAATATATCTTTATAAATGAGGAAGTTATAATTTTTTTCAGTATTTAGACCCAAGTCGTAAAAGTGAGGAAAATAATAAGGAAATTGAAAAATTGTGAATTTGTGATATCTCAGTTATTTCTTGGCCTATAGACATAATGTAACCACTGTTCTTTAGCATTTTATCTCTTCTTCCTTTCTATCCGTCCAGCTTTATAAGAAAAAAATTGGGGTACCCTAAGTTGCCCAAAATTAGACCCCTCCCCAATTTTTTCACTTTTTCATGTTCAAGCACAAATATGAAAATATTCTCATTGACAATATATTTAGTTTGAGCATGCAGGATGTGCAGAAATTAATGCCGGTCAAAATACAAAAACAATTTTGAATATATCTTTATAAATGATGGAGTTATAGTTTTTGTTAGTATTTAGACCCAAGTCGTAAAATTGGTCATCTAAGAAAATAGAGGGAAAAAATCCAAAAATGGTGCATCATAAGTTAGAGTCTTAGACCACCACAGACATCGGTAAATGGTATAGTTAGGGAAGAAACATGAAATTCCGATACCTGTTCAGTCCGGTCTATTGCCCCAAAGTCATAATCGTCCGACAAAAGCGACCCACTTTCAACCTCACAGCGTGTGTACCGATTTATATTGGTAAAGTCGGTGTCAATGTCGGAATTTTCCTCAGCCAAGGCCACTTTACAGTCGTCACTTGAACAGTGTGACATTGAAGTTTTCAGTCTCATATTCCTCAAAGGCTGTGACTAGCGGACCTCCAAGCGGCCGTCGAATCTCAAATACTAGCAGACCGCCAGTCACGTGTAACCTGTCACATGACTGGCGGCCGTCCAATACTGAATACTAGCAAGCCGCCAGGCTTTCTATTTACACCAATTCACAAGAGTTTCTAATGGCTAAACAAACCCTAAAACTAACCCTAACCGACCCTCACGACGCCTAACCTGAACCTAACCAACACTTGGTTGTCCCACCTTTGATTTGCCTATTCAGTATTTACAATGATCTTCGTTCTGCATCTCGTGATGAATTTGCTCTTCCTTTGCCCTCAATATAAAATATGCAGCGTCATGCCTTTATGGACCGATCCGTTGGGGTAACTCTTTTTTTAAATCAGCGTGTTTGTCGACTGGAGACTCTGCATAAGCCTACACTTGTTACTTGCATTTGGAAGCAAACTGTTCATCCTTAGAGTTGGACTGATTGCATCTCTTAGTAGGTATCGCGAAGGTGCGCTATAAAAGTCTACTAAATGGAGTTCCTGTGTTCGAGTCCCAGGTTTATGTGAGACTGTGCACTGTGTGCAGTGTGCATAGTCCATGACATGTCCAAATCCATAAACGATGCTGTTTAGTGTTAACGACCGATGCTTGGTCATTACGATATAGGCCTACGCTTATTAAATATAGATAATGGGCGTCTCACCTAACTACGTCATAACACCTACGCCGCCTAACCTCACACAGAGCCCCGAGGGCAACATTCAAGACTCTTGAAGAAAGCAGCATTTTCTCCGACAATATAGTCAGTGATTTTGGCATCCGCAGCCTCATGTCTTTCACGATGGAGAAGCGTATTTCCACGACGTATTAATTTCAACATTATATTTATTGATGAATATTTTCTCATTTTCTCATTTTCTAGGCTAAACAGTAAGCTTACTGTTACTTTATATTTATATGACAGTGTGTATTTTTTAGCAATGACCGCCTACAATGATAATCCAATAGCGGTTGCTGCAATTGATATCCAGGACCCGAAAGTTGATTCTAAAAAGAAAAAGAAACCAATATTTGGAATGACTATCTTATGCGACAAATTATATGTGGTCACAGAGAACAGTTTTACAATTGAAGTCTACGATTCAGTCACCTTCAACCACGAGACCCAATGGACTATAACCGGTATGTCCAACCCTATGGACATAGCATCTTGCGATACAAATAACTGTTTGTTTATCTGCGACAGTAAATCGACGAATGAAAAAGCGACCATCTTGAGAGTTGATTCCAACCAAAAGCTCTTGAAAAGTTGGACCATTGAAGAAGAAGGAGGTCATTTGTCAGTTACTAGGGAGGCTAACGTCCTTGTAAGCTTGTTTAATGGAAACAAAATCGTTGAATATTCACCTGACGGAGTATTGATGAGAACTGTCAAGTTGTCACCAGCAGATAACGTAAATCATCCATGGCATGCTATCAAAACAACAAGCATGCATTTCATATTCAGCCACGGTATAGGCGATGATCAGTCGCAAAGAGTTTGCGTAGCAGCTGCTGATGGCAGAATACTTAAATCATTCGGAACGCGGAAAGGCAAAAATATCGACAAACAACACATGGATTGTCCTGTTCACTTGCTCGAGGATGGCTCCCGAAATGTACTGGTGGCCGATATGAAGAATAAACGAGTGGTGTTGCTGAGTCCCACCTTGGAATACAAGAGAATTCTTGTGTCGGCAGAAACAAGTACCGGTAAGTTAAGGTTTCCGATGAGAATTTGTCTGGATGAAAAGAGAGGAATATTATTTGTCGCCGACAATAACTGCACAGAGAAGTCAGGAACGTACATGTATGACAGTGGTCGAATCTTGATATTCAATTGCAAAACATAGAAATCTCAAGCTTCATGCGATACGTATTCAAATCGCAGAGAGGCGCTGATATTCTACTGCCATTTACCGCACATTCTTCCTTCCATCATTACCACATTCGATTTAACTGTTGATATTCCTCAGGCTTTTAAAATTGTTTTATTTTCAACTATGAAAGCCGACGTTCCAACAATTTGCAGTCATCATTCCAAGCAAAGAGAGCAATTTGGCTCGCTGAATAAACTCAACTCTATCTGAAATCATGAAAACACAATCTCACTAAGTCGAGGAAAGTTGCCGCTTGTTCCTCAAGGATTTTCTTCATCTGGGATGCAGTTGCATCAAAAAGGCTTCGTTGGTAGCACAACTGATTCAAGTCGAACTCTACCATTTAATTTTACATGCGGAGGTGAATCATGGAAAAATGTTGTTACGTGTCGCTTGAGTTGTATGATTGTATCAACTCTATTTCCCTCTAGGTCAGTTTTTTCGCAAATGCTGTTCATCGTAAAAATGTTATTCCATAACGGAAACAATCACGCTCAAATTATAATCAGCTTGGTAGTCACGAACAGACAATTATGAATCTACGATCATTCTGAATTGTAAGCTTATTGCATTTAAGCATTTATAAAGCGCCTCTATTAGGGTGAACCGTTCAAAAACGCACCCAAAATGTGAAGGAGTAAATGTTTCGTAGAATCTGAATCATGTTACAATGCGTCGCTAAAATGATGTGCATGTAGGTAATACAGATCTTAGCATTCCTCATTATTGTCATCTTGGTAACATATAAACGCAATATATTCTTAATATTTTTTATATTGAGCTTTATTATAATACATGTAGGCCTACGCACCAATAACCTGTGTGATTTGTGTTTTTAAAATGTCAACTGTAGGGCCTATACAGTAGTAGGTAGAAACTTTCGGATTGTGCTTATTATGTTTATGTATTTCGCTTCGACAACTTTTATTTGCAGACAACATATTAGGTCTACTAACCCTACTTGCTTCTTTGCCCGAATTTTAGTTTATCTGCAATGAGGGCGTCGTGCTTATGGTTCGTTCAATAGATTATGCTGCATTTGGGAGCGATGAAAATGATCATTTAAGTTGGGGTGCATGTCATTATGCATTTTTGAATGTACAATATCATGCATAGATCTATTTTTTGTGTAAATATATATGATAGGCTATTGAACTCATGAAAACAATGCTTTGCTTGAATAAAAGTTGTATTGACAAAACTAATTTTAAAAAAGAATTATAATTATTAGAGTAACGCAAGTAGGCTATGCCTAATTGTTTGGTCCAATAGATAGGTGAATAAAATAGTTCTTTGGTAAAATAGAAGTTGTAGGCCTACTAATGAAAAAGAGTTGCATGCCTAAATAGAATATAAATTGATGGCAGATAATGAGCAAGAGTAGAAAGTCGGCAGAGTTCCAAGAAGGTAGAGATCTACACCGATAGAGTTAAAAGAGAAGTGGGTTTCAAGTCGATAGAATCTCTGTAAAAGTAGACTTTAAAGGGCTATGGCAAATGTAGACTTTAGTGAACTATGGTAAAAGTATAGGGTTCAAGGTTTCATAGCAAAAGAAGACTATTACCGCTCTGACGCGACTTCGACTGTGTAAGCGTTCGTGGATACATTATTATGTTCCTATGTACGACAATACGCAAGCTTGTAGCCGCGTAAAAATTTCAAAACCTAAGTTCCAAGTCGCTAGAGTTTAAAATCGACAGCTTTTACAAGTCAAAGGAATTTCAAGTCGATAAAACACCAAGTCGATAGATTTCCAAGCCGATTGAATTCCTAGTCGATAGAATTTCAAGTTCGTAACGAGGTTAACGAATGAACATAGCTTAGTAATGTAGATTATATTTTTGATAAAAAAAGAGCATGAAATTTATCAATATTATTATCCACATAGTCAAAGCCACCATAATAATATTATTATAGCTCAAGGCAAAGTATGAAAACATGGGGTAGGCTAAAGACAGAAAAACACTTCCGAAAATAAGCGCTGCCACTAGGAACGTCCAATTATTAAGGAAATTTGGATAATGAGAGACAACTTTTAGTCAAAAAGCTTGGACCATAGAACCTCGGTGTCCTGGACTTTGTCCACCTAGGCCTACGTTATTTATTATAGCCTATTATTTTGTTTGGCTCTGAATACGTAGGCCTATAGGCTAAGGCTGAGAAGGCACATTTCCGCGTCATCCGCAAATTTCCGTTCTTAAAAAGAATTTTCCCCATTATTTTCGAATGATACAGCATTGGGAGAAAGTTCACTCGGCAAGTTTGCTAGCGTGTTATATGGCCTAGTGTAGGCTGAGAGGGCACATTTTGGCATCATCCAATTTGTGGACCTACATGTACATGTAGATTGTTGTACAAGGCAAACATATTGACCCTTCAGGTGGCGATGAAATGGAACAGATATACAGGGTTGGCCATAAAAAGTAATTCCCTGCGATTTTTGTCATTATCTTGGCCAAAAATAGAATTTTTCAATTCACATTTTCTGGGCTGAAAGGTAATGAATTATCCTTAAGTCCCTGAAATTTTATTTGAAAATTCTTATTTTTGGTCAAGATATTTTGTGGAATTACGTTTTTATGGCCACCCTGCAAAGTGCTACGAATTTGCACAGGTCTACGCCTGCGAAACTGTTAAAGTTAGAACAACTCAGTGTAATTGAAGAACGACGGGTTTATGTTGTGAGAATTCGCGACACACCAATTCTTTGCGGCACATAAGTTTTACACTCAAGATCCTGCATAATAAAGTTTCTCTTTGATTGTTTCGTATTTCGGACAGACTAGGCCTACCAGCATAATCTGTTTCAGCACATCAATCGGGCCCACGGGATGATGCAATAAAATTATAGGCCTACTCGTAAACGCACAAAGGCCCTAGTAGGCCTAAAACAGATTATTTGCTTTGGACAAGGGTAGGCTACACAAATAATTTAGTAATTGCTCATCATAATTATGAATGACGTATTACCGGTTATCATCTTCAAACACGGCAAGCAATCGGCTGTTTCTTGTCTATCCGCAATCATTATTAACTGTTGAAGCTACATGTATCTGATGTGTCTCTTCTCGACCTTGGCTCCTGCTCGTCTCAACACGCATTTGGTTGCAGAAGACTCTTCCTCGTCATTCACTCTTCTCTGCCATCCAGAGGTAAGAAAGACCAGGTTATGCGAAAATTAATAATACGTGTACAATGTACATTGCTTCTTGACTTGACAACAATCGTCAAGAAATTAATGCCTGAGACAGTGAACAGAATAATAATCGGTTAAAATGATTAAAATTAACCTATAGGCATTTTGCAGGTGTTCACTTTTCAATAAAATTATTTTTATTAATATAGTCAAGGCTTAACTTTGTGACTTAACGGTAATGGTCGGATTCTAATCATTTATTTTAAATCTGACGCACTCATGCCACATACACATGTATGGGCAGTAGGCCTAAATCAGGGAAAGCTCTAATATTGTTATTATATGGGGTGTTAGGGCACTATTTCTGCAAAATTGCAGTTGGTCTACTGATTACAGTAAGTTGATTCAATTTTTTTAAATGCATGTGCCCTGGCCGATTTTGTAAACTACTGTGCGTTTGCTGGTTATCTAAAAAAGAATATTTTTACATTCTTACCTACTTAGACCTACTTGAATTTTTAAGGTGTATTGCATGAACTATCTCTTTTCAGAAGCCTTCTATTGCCAAGTGAAATAAAATGGCACAGCATCAGTTTAGTTGGAGTATATTGATTTCTGTCCTGATCGCCAATTCTGACATCGGTAAGAATTTCCGATTTGCCGTTTGAGACAAATTTTCTCAGACTTGTAAACCTAAAAGACTCCAGTGACTAACAGAATGCTATGCTACTCATTGCTACTGCATATTAAATTCGCTTATGACTTTACCGAAATTTGCATTCTTTCTTGTGCTGAAAAATAAGTTACGGTACACAGAAGGCGTAACTTTCGATTGTTTTACTTGTTGGCCAACCAATATATCTTTGCCTTTGTTTGTCGCTCACAGGTCGGTGTATAGAGCAAACGACACAACTTTTCTCTACGGTCAACAATCAACATAAGCTTTTTGCTTTTTCCGGGTTTTCTGTTGCCCAGTGGTTTTCTGTTTCTATTGTACATGCTATGCTTACTTTTCTTTTGGTGCAATAAAGAAAGTTTAAATAATAAAATTTATTACTTAGCCAAAACTTTCTTTATTGCACCAAAAGAAAAGTAAGCATACCCCAGGTAAATAATCGCAACCCACCCCACATAGCACATCGCACTCAGCAGACCTATGCACGTTATCGTTTCCAGCCATAACTCCTGTCCGAACATAACCCACACAAAGTAGAACTCAGACCGAACAGAGCAACACATGAATTATTAGCGTCGCCTCTATCTTTCTCTTGACTTGGGACTAACACTGAGTATGATCGAGCGGACACGCATTTCAATCCAGCCAGCAGATGAAGAAGACTTAAGTGTTCTCGATTGTATTGTCGTCAAAATAATTACACGGATATGACATTGTGCCGTGAGGGCAGACTAACTTACCTAGAGATGATGGGATGCATTTTAATGGGAATATGCAGAGTGCAGAACAGACCCGTATCCTGCTCTTTAATAGGCCTATCAAGCTTAACGACACCTTAATGACCTTATGACTAAGCTTACAATAAGCTGTCAACGTCTTTAATCAAATATACTAATCTTTGTATTATTGTAATAAAGTTTTTTTTTTTACAAATTTCCTTTTTTTTACAAATTTCCAATTTTCATTCCACGTCTGATTAATGATTGTCTGGCACATCGTTGAATGCGATTATGTTTAATCGCAGAGTCATTATAATCTGCTATTTAAGATCGTTGATATTGATAACGATAATTTATGATAATGTGGGCTATAATTACACACGTGATAATAATACATAATGACTTTTAATGCTCCTTTCTGTCTGTCAGAAGTAGTTTTTCCTTTTAAGGTTATTTGATATGTTGTCGAGCTCGCACATAAGAACATCATGGTCTTTCAAAGGCATTTAGCCTACACTACAATTTTAGAAGGCTCTGCCGCACTGAATTGTATCGTAGGATATTATTATTAATTTGCATGTATTTAAAATAATTGTAAGCACGTAGGCGTACATCTCTATCTATGATAATGCCTTGCCATACGTTCCATGAAGGCGACAATCCGACAATAAAACAATAACGACTTATATTACCGGGGGCCCGGTAGAGTAATGGTTAACACGCTGGCCAAGAGTGCGATGGGTAGCAGGTTCGAGCCCCCGTTGAGCGGATTTGATTTGTAGGCTGCTATTAGCGCCGTGTAATTGCAAAGCTGTCTGCTCAGTTGGTAGTTAAGTTTAATTAAGATTACTGCATAACTTGTAAATGTAAAGCACAGTGCGTCTTGCAGGTGTTTATTAAAGAAAAGATATTATTATCATTATTATTATTATTATTATTATTATTATTATTATTATTATTATTATTATTATTATTATTATTATTATTATTATTATTATTATTATTATTATTAAAGTTCATTGGTAATAATTTTAGGAAACGCTGAAATTGTAACGAAACCAAGAAACGTTGCCATTCAAGTTGGGAGTTCTGCCTATTTCAATTGCTCATCTTCACTGGCTAAGGAAATCCACTGGTTCCACTACGCTGTGGGATCAGAGGAGAAAGCCTTTGTTTACGGGTATGGCAAATTCTATGCACCTTATGAAGGCAATTTCGTAATGGAGAAGAACGAAACAACCTATAATCTGATCATCCCCTCTGTGAGATTCCAGGATGCTGGAGAATACGTATGCCAGGACAACGAAGGAATCGGTGAAAAAGCATCTGCGCAGTTAACTGTTTGGGGTAAGCTTATGTGAAATAGCCTAAGCTTATGGCTTTGCATTTTACTGAGCTCGTGTTTCTTAGCTTTAGAATTGAATTATTTGGAGAAATGTCATTGGTAATATCATGTTATCTTGTCATTAGCTATAGGCCAAGCAGAAGCTTATGATTCATATGAGTCGTTTTTAGTCTAATTCGTTGCCCTGTCTTTCCACCTTATCATAGGAGTGTAATAGGGCACACGACACAACTTTTCTCTGCGGGTATGGTATATAGTCGGAGACTTACGATGGCAGATTTGAAGTGGAGAGGAATGAAACGACCTGAAGCTGATAATTCCTATTTCCTTCTGCTAAATTGAGAATATAACGCCACTATCATTATTGAGAAAATACAACGAATACATGTGAGCTTGATTCACAGCGATCTGTTTGATTAGAAGATTCATTATCAGTAGCTCGTAATTGTGGACATTAGCCATACGTTTATATGAGTAAATAGTAACAGAATGATATCTTTTTCTTTTCCTTCTGTACTTTGGAATACTGTATAACTGAAAAAGTGCATCACTTAGAGGAGAGTGGGGCAAGAGCGGCCTGCGGGGCAAGAATAGACGGAAGGATATCGTAAAGCAATATGTATGCGTAGCGATTAAACAAAGCCACGTTGAAAGTCATTTTTCGGCCGCATCGAACGACATAAGATTTGTTAAATTTGTTTGCAAACTCTATGAGTAAATTTTAAAAAATCGATTTTTCTAAAATCATTGAAAATCGGAATAGTTAGGAATAATTTTTTATAAAATCAAAATTTTCGATGCTAAATTTTTCCATAATTTTATGTTGCAAAGACATCAAAAACGTATTGATTGCGCGTATTGAATTGAATGAATTCGAAAGATGTAACTAGTAATTATAAAAAAATTAATTGCTATGGTACCGGGGCAAGAGTAGCCGTGGCAGCATGGGGCAAGAGTGGCCTCAAATTTACTATAGGCCTATGTTATTATTAATTGTTACTATTATTAGTATTACTGTCACTAATATTAGTACTAGAATCATTATTGTTTATAATTATTATCATTAATGCGAAATTAGTCCCAGGGAAGCTATTATATATCTCCAAAATAGCAATCCAAAATATATGTAGTGTAAATACAAGGGTTAATACTGCATGCCACTCTTGCCCCACCGGTGGGGCAAGAGTGGCTTTTCAAGAGCATGCAAAAAATGTTTAATACCAAAAAATCAGATGAATTTTTCTGAAATAGTTTGTGTGCCCTGCAGAGCCAAATGGTTGGTCTATGACAAGGTATAGTCGATTGTTTCAATATTGTCATCTGCTCAAAGATATTTAGACGAAATCCTTAAGGGGCCGCTCTTGTCCCACTCTCCTCTATTTTAGCGGGTAAATGGTAAGGAGTTTCTGGAAATGGTGTATTTTCTTTTAGCCAGAGATTTCGACCCGACGACTAAAAAAAGTTTATAAATAGGCTTATATAGGGGAGGTGGGGGCAAGTGTGGCATAAAGTCATAAAAAGTTGAATAAAATATGTAATATTCAACATATCTAGATAAAATTTGTTTTGTAGTGTAGGTAGATCATCGGTGCATCCATAAATTTGCTTAAATTGCAACTAGATACGAATTCTTCATCACAATCTAGCTTGGGGCGGAGGCACCCAAAAGGCCACTCTTGCCCCACCATGTGGGGCATGAATATCATGCCACTTTTACCCCTAGTTGGGGGTAAGACTGGCATGCCCTTCGTACCCCCAGAGACAGTAACATAGGCTACGTATTCAACAATTTTGCTGTACAACAATAAGCAGGAATTTATGTCTTGCATATTAAATAAAACAATTGCACACAGCAATGCATAATGTGATGAGAAGATACCTTCCATGAAATCTCTCAAGTATCGGTCTTGCTAAGCAATCTAAAGAATTGACACTCTGTAGCTTGAATCAAAAAAATTTCAACAAAGCTAAATATTTCTGAAAGAAATAAATCTATTGTGATTTTTAATTTTCTGCATTTTAAATGCATTTTTGTATTTCTCGGCTTCCATTGTCATTCCATTTTCGGTAGCCTACCTGCCATCGCAGAAGGTAGCCCCCCTCTTTGCTCCATCTTATACACGTTTCCTCTATAGACTTGCTTTGCACGCACATGCCTTCATGCAGCATTGTTAAATACTCGCTCTTTCTTTTACGCTTCCCAGCAGCAGTAGGCAGAAGAACCTGGCGATGGCTTTTCTGGACAAGTGAACTAGACGTCAAGCCTTTAGGCTACATGAAGCAACTTTATTGCTAAACACTGTTCTACTTGCCTGAATTTCTTCACAGGTGATGATAAGCTGAGTGTAAGTGTCATCACTTTCTGAATTTCTTCGCAGATGAATAATCATTGAACATAATATTATAGGCTGAGAGTCAGTGACATCACTGTTCTGAATGTCCTCATAGGGTAAGATGGGCTAAGACCCATTGGTATCCTATCATGTTTAGACTACTTTTATTGGAAGGACCAGAAAGGAACAGTTTCTTTGTTTCTCTCTCGTCACTTATCTCAATTTCGTCACAGAAAAATATATGCAGTTTATACTCTTATATTACTTTTTTCAAAGGCATGTGCTACCTTAATATTTTTTATATCACTATCTTGTGTTTTGAATTTTCAGTTGCTAGTGCTCGCAGGTTCCTCAAGACAGCACACTGGTTGAGCATGAAGCTTTGGTTTTCCTGGGCGAATTGAGCTTTGCATTGATTCTCTGAATTCTGGTGATGTTTCAAGTTTTCTTTTCACCACAAGCCTTTACAACCTCTTCACCTTCGTGTCCTGTTTTAAAGTTGCTACTGTTTATGGGCTATTGGTGCTGCCTTTCCTCATGTTGTCTTCTCAACCAAAGTCCGTGACTTGCTCTGGACCAAGTGCTCAATTGTGCTTCACACAATCACTCCGTGTTTGTTATTATCAACTGCGTCAACTGCGCACTGTTGCTCGCTCGTTTACTCCTATTGTTGCTGCTACCATAGGCGCAACCACCCTATGGGACCCACGGGACGCGTCCCCCCCCCCCAACTTTTGAGTGGTCCCCTAACTATATTATTATGGTCCCCCAACTTTTAGGAC
Source organism: Lumbricus rubellus (assembly GCA_945859605.1). Lineage (NCBI taxonomy): Eukaryota > Metazoa > Annelida > Clitellata > Crassiclitellata > Lumbricidae > Lumbricus > Lumbricus rubellus. The sequence goes on along the minus strand of OX243814.1, from coordinate 3,189,432 downwards.
GTGACTCATTATAGTCCCCCAACTTTTAGGACGTGATTGCGCTTATGGCTGCTACCCGTGTCCATTCTTTCGTTACCACCATACTTGACTACTGCTGCTCTGTCTATGCTTGCCTGAGGCTGAAAAGCACGGAGGATTGCCTATATGAGTTGCCTTGATCGCGTCCTGTTCTCTGCAGCCCGCCATATTGGCCGCATTCTCAAATTCAGTCATTATTTCCAGTTATAATTATGCGTGACGTTCTCAACCATAGCCTACCTTCCTGTCTAGCAGCAAATTGAGGATAGTATCTCTACCTTAATCTGGCTCTACATGCTAGACCTTGCTCCTTCCTACCTTTGTGAGCTCTGTAACCATACTCTCAGTGCTCGCCAGTTCTGGTTCATCGTTCGATTGAAAAGTCTGTTCTCAGTCTTTGCTCGTGGCCTACTTCCACTATAATTTATATATGCAGAACCATGCTTTCACGGTGTTAGGGCCGTCAACCTGGAATGGCCTTCCTCTGACACTCTGCTTCATTTCTAAAAGTCATTCTCAGTCTTTCCTCTCACATCGTAAGACAGTTTTATTTAGCCGCGCCGAAGTTTAGAGCGCCTTTGAGTAGTCTCCTTGAAGAGGCATTATACAAATGCATCTAATGAATGAATATCTTGTTGAAGTTTCTTAACTTTTTGTTTGTCTGATCGTTCTGTGTCATTGGCCGATTCCTACCTAACGTTGGCTACCTTCTTCACTTCATCCTGCAGTGATCTAGCAGATATCCAAGTCACAGTCATGTCCCGACGCTTTATTGAAACGCCAATAGGCCTATAAGCATGCACAATTAAGCCAGGATGCTAATGGCGTAGGTCAATAGCTTGAGATTCCATGCTTTGTCATTGCTTGGAATTTCGAAAATCTCCACTAGCCACCATTTTCATGGCATGGCACAATACTTCGTCAGTGTGATTTTTCGGTGAGTTTTACGCTTTTAAATAATTATAGGCCTATAACGTTGAACCACTTAGTACATTATGCACAACGCCAATTAATAGAATATACCAGTAGGCTACCTGTGGGAAAAACTGGCATGGGGCAGAACTGGCATACCGCTGGGGCAGAAATGGCATACCGCTGGGGCAGAACTGGCATACCGCTGGGGCAAAAGTGTCAGTAATGGGGCAATAGTGGCACGTAAAACGGGGGCAAGAGAGGCATTCAGTGCTACTTTTGCCCCGAATTGGGTGCTCATAGTTACGAGGCTCTATCAGCATTATTGCGTTGCATAATTTCTTAAAACTTATAGCATTGAAAAGAACAGACATTTTTGCACCGTACAAAATAAAACTTTAACAAGTGCCACCCTAATACTGAAAGTTAGCAACATATTTGTGATTCTCGTGAAAGTTGCAAATAACGCGAAAAATCGAAAAAATGATATAAAATTTTTACCATTCAACTTTTGGAAACTTTTGTCTTATGAAAACATAACACTTAATGATAGTCTATGTTCGCACTAGGTAAAGGTTTCAGAAAATAAGTACTTACTTCGAAAGTGGGGATGCCACTCTTACCCTACCCTGCCACTTTTGCACCACTTACCCCTATCAGATTTTTCGGCGACCAAAAACGAATTTTTTTACCGGTCCCATGCCCGAAAATGTTGCACCCCCTCTAAAAATTTCCGTATCCGCCCCTGCAATACCTCAATTTCGTTGATGTCTCTGTCTCTGAATTCGCCAGTCGCGAAGCAAAGATTTCCGTCAATGCTACGGATTTACTAATATTATAAAATGCAGCTGCATACCGGTAGGCAGCCTACTGAAACGCTTTGATAATTGAAGGGCTTGGAGCAATAACAAGGTATGTCGACATACCTATGTCTTGCGAAACAGTATGCCACCGTGAGCGGAAGATGGTAATCTATAAACCCTGTAAATTTGGTTCAGATCTGAATAGTTTTGAGCGCTGTTTTTCAAAAAACGTTATGTCAACATAACATGTTATTCCGCACCCAGCATATTTCCACCATAACTCTTCTGCAATATCCCGGTATGACAACATACATTGCCGTGTTTTCTTACAAACTTCATATAAAAGCCGGTGCAACAATGAGGTTATTTGACATAACCTGCTATTGCTCCAACTTTCGTTTGAATTGGGTACAAGTTCTACGGTTATGTCATTAAAACTTCTTATTGCACTGCTTTTGCATATTTTATATCTCGACAGTACTACAGTTATGATGACTTACCATCTTATTGCACGATTCTCGAACTGTGTAATAGAGACAGTTTGGTGCAATAACAAGGTATGTTCACTTATTCCAGATGACATGTGTGGTATTGCAGCTGCTAGAAAACACTTTGTCGACATAACCCCGTCCTGTTATTGCACCAGAAATGATACTGATGACTGAGTGTTCGCGATGCAATAACCAGATATGAAGCAAAATGTGTAAATAATAATAATAATTTCATCTTTCGATTTGAAAAATTTACAAATTTTGTTAAAGGCAATTTTAAGGTACATATTGCTCAAAACAGCATGTTGATATGTCGTCAAATGGCTTATATACAGCAGTTTGAAGTGGTAAATCTTTGAAGTCGATTTCCCAACATTCATGATTTTCGACATACCTTGTTATTGCTCCAAGCCCTTCAATTATAAGCCTAGCACGAAAGAAATGCAGCAAAAGGAACTACTGACTTGTTAATACTGCACACATTAAAAATACTTCGTTGTTGTGACTTACTTATAGGCCACGAACCAATTTGCAATTCTGACAAAAGGATCGATTATATAATTGGACCAAACAGCTGCGGAATAGAAGCAGAAGATCTGGTTCTGACATGTTCGATTCAATACAGTGGTGACGAAGAACCGAAGTTGGAATGGAGAAACCTTGCAACAAATGACGTCATAAGCAAAGGAACCATTGCAGGAAAAAAAGATAACCATGTCACACTTAATCTAACGCTGAAAGGAGACACATCAATAGACGGAAATTCTTATCTCTGCCAAACAAGCGATTCAACATTCAGTAGCTATTCATGCAACATTGGACCCGTCATTGTTTTTGGAAAGTGTAAGTAAACTCATTATAGCTGGTTCGGTATCTGTCAGTAGCTGGAAAAACTGGACTTGGATTTCCTGACTTCTAATTTTCTCGCTTCCTGTTCTTCACCTCTGTCTTGTTGGATCTAGGGGTCATTCTAAACATTTTGTACGTAATTGACTCGATTCTGCTGTTATCTTTTGCGCCAGTTACGGGTTCTCTCTGTGTCTGTCTGTTTCTGTCTCCCTGTCTCCCTGTCTCTCTGTATCTCTGTCTCTCTGTCTCTCTGTCTCTCGGTCTCTGTCCCTGTCTTTGTCTCTGTCTCTGTCTCTCTCCTCCTCCTCCTCCTCCTCCCCCGCTGCCACCTTCGTTCACGCGTTCAGTCAACCGATCAGACTACTAGTCTTGCTTCTGCTTTGGCTCTCAGGGGGGGGGTGGTTCCGAATGCAACCCCTGGATCGTGTTCAGCGGTCGGTTGCTCGTTTGTTTGGCCTTTCCCTAAATGTGGTGATATTTCTGAAATTAACTTGGTATTTGCCAATAAAAAATCATGGTGATTTTTATTCAAAACAGCGGATACATACTACACGTCGTTTGTGATTGCGATCACCTTTGCCGTCATTTTCTCGACTGGTTTGATTATCTGCGGGATTGTCATTGCAAATTTTACGTTCTTCAATGAAAAAAACGAATCACATAACAGATCAGGTATCTCATCTCTCCTTTGATTTGCTTGAAAAGTTACTTTCTCGTTTATTACTGGTTAGGGTGCTCAACTGTCAGGCGAGAGGTCGGGGGAGGGCTTAAATGTCGGCAGAAATTTCGCTCTATATTTATTTTCCATCTGCAGGTCATCTAGCCAATCAGCTGTGATGAGTGCATCGACCTAAACTGTACTGTTGGTGGAAAGATAGGACGGTGTGGGAGAGGACTGGTCACCAGCTTGCGCATGCTATTGCTAGGAAAATGAAGTCGCTAAAGCTTCATGCCAATTATTGCTGCTCCTTAGGCCAACGGTTCTCAACCTTTTTTGTGTGGCGACCCCTTTTTAGCATTTCTAAAGTTGTAACGACCCCCAACCAAAAAATTGATTGAGCAGCCCCTCAATGTCTTTTTGTCACCATTGTTAATTTTTTTATGCATTTTTGTTTCACAATTCGAAAAACTGCTTCTTGGCAATTGTATGAGTTTACCCGGTTTACTTGCGATTCAGACAGCTACCTATTCAATAGTTTGAAGTTCAAGTTTCATAAGTCTATTCAGCAAGATGGAGGGGTTGTAGCGTAAGTCCTTCTCCCGATTTGCGATTTTTTTTAGATTTTCACACTGCAATGGTATCATTTAGACCTGTCAATCTAACGAAATTGCTCATAATTTGAGTGCTGATAGTTGTTGTTTAAGGCTTCAAAGTGCCCTCGCATTATTTAATTTTTTTAAGTTTCCACACTGCAATGCATGGTAACATTTTATGCGGTAGGCCTAATCTCAACAGCATTTCTCATGATTAGCCTACATTGCAGAAAGACAATGGTTGAGGGCTTTAGTAAATTCCACTCTTTATTGTTTAGGCTAACATGTTCTTTTGAATTTCCACGTTGCAATGATAGCAATTTAGGCTGTCAACTTCGCAAAATTGCTCATTTTTCAATGCTGATAGTCAGGGTTTAAGACTTCAAAGTGTCGCCTCCAAATTTTTTAAGATGTTTTGGATTTGCACAATGTAGGCCTAAGCCCAACTATCATTTTAAGCTGTCATCAAAGTTTCTCATGATTTCAGTGCTCAGATGCGTGATTTCAGACTTCGATAAATGTTCCCGACACATTCTTTGAAATTTGTATTCATTTGCAAACGGTAATGATGACATTTTAAGCTGTCATCATAATAAAATTGCTCATAGCCTAATGGATAAGCAGCTTATAACACTTTATAAATTTATAATGATAGCCTATTTATGAAATAGGCCTAAATATGAAAAATTCTAAGATATACATTGTAAGCAGCTTGGTCTCCGCCACTAATTTCGATGGGACCATTCACTGTCAGTCTCACCCCAAGTCTCCGCCTCTGTAATGACCTCACTATATAGTTGACAGCATTGATTCTTTGAGCAGACAGAAATTCACCGAATATTGTTTAATTTTTTTAGATGTAGCCTATGGTAAAAGTGGAATTTATACATGTATTTGAATACTAAAACGGAAAATATTACATTCACTGCCGTAATCTAATTATAATTACTGAAAGATCTAGCAATGGTATTAGCAAACATTTATTTTAAAGTGTTATAGGCCTATAGTAGATAGAATATTTTTCGATTTTCTGACAAGCCCAGGCGACCCCTGGAAAATCGTCAGGCGACCCCCGCGGGGGTCGCGACCCACAGGTTGAGAACCGCTGCCTTAGGCTTTCTCATTGGATTCTTCTTCGTCCTCTTACTCCTCGTCCTCTGCCTTTACCGATGTCTTCTCTTCTTTTTCTTTTTCTTCTTCTTTTCCTCTCTTTCTTTTTCTTTTTCTTTTACTTCTTCTTCTTTTTATCATAGTTGTAAAAAACGTTTTTTTCGTTTTTTATTCTCTCCCAAAAAACCTCGTTTTTTTCGTTTTTTATTTTTCCCATCGTTTTTTATCGTTTTTTATTTGTTATTTAACTTTATTTATTCATTTACTTTCTGTTATTATTGTCCTTAATTTTAATTTTTTCTGATATTCCTTATGTTTTCCGCCAACTCTCAAGGATTCAGCTAACTAAAATCATTATTTCATCGTTTAACCTCATCATTTAAGAGATAGCCTGCGTGTAGTAGGTTCCTAATCAAGATTTTCAAGGTTAAATTGCGGTTTTGTATGTAGCAAAGTCAAATTATTTTCCGTTTCCGTTTTTTATCGTTTTTTTGTCGTTTTTTATTTTTTTGAATAAAACGACGTTTTTTTTCGTTTTTTATTCCGTTTCCATCGTTTTTTACATCTATGCTTTTTATTCTTCTTCTTCTTCTTCTCTTTCTTTTTCTTCTCGAAAATATGACTGCATGTTCATTCCAAATCCACTTGGTTTGCCTGCTTGACCCACGAAATCGGTAGAAAATTCTCATTGACTTCATGCTAGCTTCTTCGATGTAGGCCTATACCGTACAATTATGTTTTGCAGATTTAGAGTCTATGACATTGCATATTTCATAAATCTTGATGAAGGTTTACGTGTTATGGCATTAGTGATGAATTTGGCGAATGAATCTTGCAGGTGCACCGGTTGCTGCCAATGCACACTAGAAAGAAGTACTTCCGTTGAATGGAGCGGAATTATACTGCGTCGTTTAATATAATATTCTTGGCTTCTCTCGTGTTAACATTATTAATAAGTAGATTGCTTTTTGTGTATGCCTAACCAATGCGATATAATATTAAGATAATGAAGGATAAGCTTATTACGACACTATGCCACCACGAACAGAGGCGGATTCGGGGGGGGGGGGCAATCCGGCCATGGCCCCCATTTAAAATTGCCATGAGACGTGGCCCCCCTTCAGGTTTGAACTTAGTATAGGAATAGTGGTGTCATGGCATATTGCCCCCCCCGGGGCCCCCCATAAAGAAAATTGCATTGAACGTGGCCCCCCATGGGTTTCTGGTAGAGGACTAAAAAAAGGTCATCAACTTTTTGGGCGGATGAAAAGTACTCTTTTTCCTTTGCCCCCTCCCCTTGAAAGAGTTGTGGCTCCGCCACTGACCACGAAGATGATTTCCTGGCATTTTCCTTTATTGAAGCATACAGACTTTGGAATCATGTTATATAGAAATAAATTTTTGTGCTCTTCTATGTTATGTGCTGCGTAACATTCGACTATGAATTTCAACAGCTAGGAACTGATGATAACCGATGACTCCAGGCATACGCGGCACTACTGGAAAGAGTAATATTTAGCCAGGCAATGCATATAGCCTAATAGTTTTTATGTCTGATAAAATTTGGTGAAGAGTGTTCCCATGTTCGAATATGACGAAATTTCAGCTTAAACTATAATTATATGTAAGACTTATATTTTTTACACAAGTTGACATTTAACCACGATTTCGCCTAACTTAGACCTTGAAGACAAATTCCATGCATTCTTTTTGTGTTTTTCATTTACGTCATTATTTGTGTAACCAATACTAAATTAAGCTCTTCTGCTTCAATTTGTCTTGTGTTTTTTGTCTGGTAACTAAATGCCGTTGTTGCAATAATAAAAACAAATTATAATTGTGGTTGTGACTGTAGCAGTGTAGCGGCAGTTAAAATTTATATAGCTCCACTCCGTGAAACTAATCAGTGGATCTCCATGCACCAGCCTAAAATTAATTAGGTAAGATATAAGCTTATAAAACAACATTAGGTTACTGTCGTTTGAGTAAGCTTAATCAAATCAGGACCTTGTAGATCCGACAACTAGGAACAATCACACACAAATAGAGTCCAATAACAAAGGACCTATGGTCAGCTGACTTGTAGTATCATGTTCAGAGCCTGTTCACTAAGCTGCAGCTGTCTAGTTAAATTTTTCTGTTTTGTAATTATCGCACAAATTGCCTACAAAGTACAAGCGCATTGGTCTGCGTCTTTGTGCCTAGCAATAACTGTTGTGTGAAGAAGGAACTGATCCAGTATGCCTATTAACAAAATTGAATGAACAAAATACGTCCAGCAGAGAGCGAACCATTGTCGGCAACAATTATTCGGTCATTTGACTCATCCAGAACAATCCTGGATGGATGATCTAAGCTGTGTTTTCTTTCCGACAGAATTTCTCTATGAAATTCCAGATTTGAATCCAACAACAAAACTCGACTGTTCCAATGATCAGCGACAAACACAAATCCATTTCCATCAACGGACAAATGTACCGCACGATTCATTTTTCCCGAGCTCAATCCTCGTTCTCCATCGAATGACTTCAGCAGTTTTCCATCTGCGTCAACTATGCACACTCTGTGCAGATCTTCAGGAAAGAAACCATGGCTGACCAGGAAACTACCATTGGTCAGTTTTATAGCATGCCATGGATGAAGAATGCCTGCATCTGATAGATTTATTTCACGGATCAATTGTCCATCTGGCGAATATTCGTTTAATTTATTTTTATTACCAACAGTTAGAACGACGTTCGACTCATCTGTAACAGACAGACTCCATCCATCATCGCTTCCTGTTGACCAACTGTTTATTAGTTCGCCATTTGGATCTATTCTAATGATTTCTTTCCATCGTGCAGCGCCTTTGCTATTGGAGATGTAGAGACATTTATTTCTGCTGCAGGATGCTATGTCCTTTGGATCAATTAATTCCTTCAAAATCAATAGACGACCGGAACTGAATTTAGTCGAATCGTACACGATAATTTCTGAACAGTCTTCACTCACAACAAACAATTCGTTGTCTAATATCGCCAATCCTTTGATTGTTCTCCTTTCCTTTTTAGCCGCTTTCATTCTGATCGTCTCAAGTAAATCTGGAATAGTTCTGTATTTCTCTGGCAATTCATCTGAAAGAGAAAATTTTCAATGCACTGTTTCTACAATGTGTGGCATACAAAGTAATCCCCACAGGATTTGTTTTGTTTTTCAGTTCTTATTACAGTTTCAAATATTATTCACCGTACTCACGTTCAGTGATAGATGCATTTAACAGCCTAGCACTTTTTAGTTAGTGTGAAATTTCCGTTACAGTTTCAGTCAGGCTACTAAAAATTACACTGCAAAGCGCTAAAACCCAAAAAAATGAACTTAGTGAATGGATGTTGTGTTCTGCAGTTCGGTGGACGTGCTTTTTTATTACCTCCATAACATCTGTTATCTCACAGCTAAAAGAATAACGTTGAATACCATGAATAAACGACCGATAGGCCTACGTTGTTTGATGTTCATTTAAAACTCATATATATAGGCCTAATTCGTATAGACTATAAAGTAGGCCCTAACAAAATTTAAAAGGCTTTCTACTCACTTTCGAGATGATCCAAGAATATAGTAATTCTGGTGGGAACAAGGAATTTAGACACGCTCGGATCTGAAAATTCCTTGAAGATTTTGATTAGTTTTCTTCGTAGGTTGTCTGATCTGTACATCTTTTGCAAATATCTTTGTCCATTGTTTGATTGACTCCAAAACCAGACCACAATTCCATCAGATTCTTGGTGGCAATAAGGAACGATTATAACGCCATCATCTGCAATTTCTGATGTCGCGATTGGAATGCCAGAAAGGGACAATCCTTGTTCATTATTTAGTTTCTCGATTAGTATTGCTTCAGTTTCGTTTTGCTCCTTCCAATTCTTGCTATAGGCTTTCTTAACTATATTCACCTTCACCAGATTTGTCGATATCTTAGACTTAATAACGACTGAAAATAAATGGCATTCAAATCAAGCAATTTTGGCATGTAGGGCACCTGTATTTTGTTCGCTGTAACTAGATGCATGATATTCTTCAATTTGCTGAGGCTCAGCTTACTTACAGGTATTTACTGGCTAGAGCAAAACAATCAGACATTTGAATACACAACACTACTATTGGTTCACTGACATAATGCTATGCGTGCAAAATGCGCTATCATAGATTATAACGCAAACAATAGTATAAACGCTGACAAAGTTAAAGAAAGTGTCCAAAGGCGCCTGCACTAGGAGGCAAAAAAGGGTGACTTGCACCATTCAGAAATTTTGCATTTTTTAAAACTTCTGATGTCCAGCGCTTAACAAATTAATTTTCTTAGCACTATTCGGACAGTGAACTTAGAACTTTAACTTTAAATTAAAAAAAATCAATATTACTTTTTCTATGTCTTCAGGGCAGACTGACTTAGCCTATTAGGAATTCTCGTTTTCTATTATTATCATAGCGTCACAATTATGTTGAACATGATGGCGATTCTATTGTTATTATTTTGTTTTAGTAGCCTATTGCTTCAAATGTTCTTATTTAAAAATTAAAAACTTATAAGAAAATATCCACATTCCTAATTTCGCAGGTTTCCACTTTCAAGCTCTGGTTAAAAGGCACCAAAACTAGGCCTACTGTGCTTGCCACTCCAAAAACAATTACCTATCTGAAAAGGCCCATGAAACTGTCTTATTGTTAATAATAGCCTAGACCTACACTGGTGTATGCAATATTAAACTCCCGTTGGTTATTTCTCTATAGTGTAGAAAATAGCGTCTATGAGACAGTACAAGGCATCATTAATTTTATTACTATTAATAATTTTTTGATTGTATTGTAACCTCCTCCTTTTTCCAAAAGATCGGCAATGAAATTCTGTTTATCTTTGCGAAAGCACTCTAGGACCATCTGGCCTTTGCTTTCCTTGAACGGAATCGTTCTCATCCACTGCAGAAGAATATCGTTTCTGTGTAGACGAAATGGCTGCTTGTTCAAATGGTCCCGTTCTTCATCCGTTAAACAAGTTTTCTCATGCAGAAAATCAATCAAACGACTTGATGTTATGTTCTCCAATAGGAACTGGTGGTTTCTTCTAATTGTCTGGCTTTCTGTTTATTACACATAAATTGAAGAGAAAGTAATGTTACAAGTAGTAACTGTTATAGCTTTCTTAAAATGAGGAAAAGATTAGCCATGCAGGAAAAAGAGCATAAAATGTTATCTGGTTCTCGACTTATATGAAGTTACGTATCATATCGAATTAGGCTATGTATGCCCTATCACTCTCCTTATTTTGCAGTCTCCAACCCCTTTCTACAATAAACTTCAAATTCTAAAAATTTATGACCTGCCGTAATTGCAAATTTTCGTCCTTATCTTTATCAAGTTTAGAAATAATGTCTTAGCAAGCATATTTAAAAATTATTTTATGACAGCAGCTCAAATTTAGTCGTTTAATAGGGCCCACTCGTGGATTAAGTGAATAGGCTATGTGCCTTTTGTCCGCACATAATTACTATTATTGGTGCTCTAATATCTTAACATTCTGGGTCCTCGTTTATAAAATTCACTATCAGACGATGTGAAGAAAAAGTTTAACAGTTTAAAAAATTATGCTACTACAGATTGACTATTAATTTTGGTCAATATACCTGCATCTCTACACTGTCTTTGCTTCAAGCAACTTGGCACTCAATAGACCCTACATCATCAGGCTACATGTAATGTATGTTAGTATTTCTTAACAGACTATTGCTTCTGACGTTGTAAGTCTGGTGTCGTTGTAGGACTGTAGGTGCACGTGGTTTGAGGCTATATTCTACTCTCGATTTTTTTATTTTCTAGGTTTTATTATTGTCATTATTTCATATTATGTTTATCACTATTACTATCATCAGTTAAAGTTCTAGCTAATTGCTAATGTTTAAAAAACATACCTGAAACTATAGTTAGGTAGGGGTCAAGTTAGTAGAAGCTCTTAGTTTTTTCCGACTCCTGATAATTGCACTTTACTTATTGTCTCACGTTTGTTCGGTTCTTCTTTTGTGGGCAATAAACAAATTCATTCACTCAGCCATTCGTAATGTGAAAGGCGCTTTATAAATCGGCAATTAGCATAGACCTATTATTAAAAAAACTACAGTGAAATAAATGTTATATGAAGCTTTGAATAATGTAAAGGTTTTGACTGAAATGTTGAGAATATTCATTTACTACAATTTTTAGTCTAGTTGCCTGCATTCGAACAATTTAATGATGTAAGTAGGCTACTGAATTTGATGTCTAGGATTTAACAAGTGAATGCTACCTTCAGTAATATAAGTGGCATATCTGCCTTCCAGTTTGCCAGTGAGTTGCTCGATAGCTGCATTTGCAATACTCTCTTTGTCCTCTGATATTTGCCGTTGATATTTCTCACTTTCCAGTTGTTCTTGTAACTGGAATATACGATCACTCTCCATTTGCCGTTGATATTTCTCACTTTCCAGTTGTTCTTGTAACTGGAATATACGATCACTCTCCATTTGCCGTTGATATTTCTCACTTTCCAGTTGTTCTTGTAACTGGAATATACGATCACTCTCCATTTGCCGTTGATATTTCTCACTTTCCAGTTGTTCTTGTAATTGTAATATACGATCACTCTCCATTTTTCGATGATATTTCTCACTTTCCAGTTGCTTTTGTAACTGGAACCTGCGATCACTGTCCATTGATCTGTCTTCTAGAGCGTCTTCTTGAGATCTACTTTGTTCTTCATCTTCTTCTTCAACTAATTTTAAGCTTCTATCCTTCTTCAAACGTCTCTCCATTGTTTCTTTCTCCAAACATGTTTCATTCACGTTTAGTTGCGTTAGAAGTTTGCGGTTGGTTTCCTGTGTGTCAAGCAATTGATCTTTCCTCATCGCGATCTCCTTCCTCAACAAATCACATTCGTCATTTAACTTTTGATTTTTTGTCGTTAATAAAATCACTTCATTATTGCTTTCTTGGAGTTTTACTCTGAATTTTTGAAGTTCATATTCGGTCGACGTCACACGTTCATTCAGTTCATGCATTTGTTTTTGGTGGGATTGCTTTTCTCTTTCTGCTTTATTTGAACAGTCCCTCATTTCCATGATGACAGTATCGGTTAAGAGATCTTCCTCCTCAAATTGCCTGAACTTCACTTTCTCAATATGAACTTCAGTCTTCAATTGATTTATGTTCTCTTCAAAATGCATTCGTTCCTTCTTGCGCTGCAATCTTTCGCTGTCCCATTTTCGTTGCATGGAATGCAGCTGCGTTCGGAAAATCTCATTCAACGCTGCAATAGCTAAACTCTGTTCGGAACATTTCCGCAAATGTTCCATCCTCAGATTTGTCTCAACATTACCCGCGACAATTTCGTTCCTCGTCTGATGGCATTCTTTAAAAAATATAATTTGAAATTGTTGCTTAAAACTATTTATAAAAATGTATTATTTCTGGTAGCTATGATTGCAGAGTAAGTAAGTTATTTAATTCCCAAAAACGAATCACAAAATTTATTGCTTGCCATTAAGAAAACCGCAATATGAATAAATCCTACTGAATATGATTTTAAATCTATTGGTGATTGCATTGTTGAATTTGGCTCTCGGCGTAGCCGACATGAACATTGTACATGTGTGGTGAAGATAGGCTATGGCAGCCAAGTATGCTAGAGCTTTCGATCTGTAACGCGTAGAGTACGGGTTCAAGCTTCAAGGCTCCTCAGAGATTACTTGTGTGAAGGAACCCTTAAAAAGTTTTCCGCACATAATTATTTAGCGCCCCGACTTTTCTGTTTTATGGTCGTGTGTGCGCAAGCAAAATATTTCAGAAGGTCGATATGAAATGCGCTTGGACAGTAGCCTACTAATAAGTTTACCGGAGTGGCAGGCCTAAATCTAAAACATACTGTTGGAAATATTACACGGGCAGACCAAATAATAAAATAATATGAAATTTTAAAGGTAGAAGAACTTTGAAGTTGTGTCAGATAGGCCTACTTAAACGAGACAATTATATTTTCTAGTTAGGGTATATTTCAGAGTCTAAGTAGGCCTATATCAATATCACCTTGAAGTAAAGTACGAAAACAGATCTTCAAACAAGCTCCTGGTTTGTCCTTACGCAGCAGGAAAACAGATGTGACTTTGATTGCCGCATCTGTCTGCAGACAATGCTCCAATCCTTTCAGCCGTGCTTGAAATCTGTCTCTTTCAGTCTGAGAATGATAGATTTGTTCAGGCATATAACATAACAAAACATGACATGTTTTATTTTGGCAACCAACATAAAATTCAATAATATAATTACATCCAATTTTACAATTTTTTTTTATAATTTTTCACCCAAGAGATCCAAAAGGGACTGGAGGTCTCATAACCCAGGTCTATCTTAGACAATTTGGTTGAGAAAAAAACTGATCAAGGCAAGCCATAAATATTATGTTGAAAGCATAGGCGGAAACTTGGTAGGCTACTGTAACAGAAGTTAGAGGGAAGAAGGATGGACGAACGAGTGGCGTGGCGCGACGTTTTGGCCGACGACATTTTTAACAACCAAATTTCTGACTACTTTCTTTTTAGTCATTTTTTCAATATCTTGTGAAAATATACCACTTTTCCCTGCCAAATTATCTAACGACCTTTTTAGTCGCTTTTTAGAAATCTCATGAACATATTCCATTTTCCTCGCCAAAATAGCTGATAGTATTTTAAAAAGTAATTCCTTCTAATAATATGTCCTGACAGTGTAGAAATTAAAGATGATATTTGTTAATATTTCTTGAATTTTGTGGGGATAAATTGTAAGCAATTAAGCATCTCCGCCGTCCAAAAGACCGTCTCCTGTCCCCATCCCTAATTCTCCTCCCATGCTTGAAAGCAAAGAGATTAATTCTTAACTAACATATTAACAGAATATACTTGATACACAAACAAATAATAAGCTTATAGACCTATGTCATATTATAGCTTAGAAACAAACAAATCAAAGTCCATTTAGTGATTCTAAAGAATAAATCCATAATATTTATGTAATAGGCTACTTAATCAAGAAACGGCGTGTTAGAGTGGTTCTCATACTCTGCAGGCTACGGACCGGCAATATGTTTTCTCTCATAAATTTAGGAAAGATACCAGGTAATCAAGTTGTTAGCTGATTTTCGGAGAGAGATCACTCTATCGACAATAAAGAAAGTCATATCTGATCAGTTTATACACACCCTTCGGAAATTACCAGCTTTCTCTGTAGATTTGGCAACAGTGTGCCGCGACTTTTCACAGTGTTGGGCTGAGGCTGATTGTGTGCCTGGCTTTGGTAGTGGAACGGGTTTCGCCAGAAAACGTGATGGATGAAGTTTCTGTCCAGATTTAGGAAACGGTTTCGGCGGAAGAACTGACTTTGCGACAGCGTGAACTTCAACAGGCGTGTGTCCGGGTTTATGAATTCCTTTTGGTAGCAGTTTATGACACACATATTTTGATATTTGTACTGCAGTTGGGAAGGCTTCGGGTTTAGTATAAAAATCTGCAAACATAAAATCAATTGCAATATGACTCAAATAGGTCCCTGTTGGAATATAAATTAATAGATATAGGTGATTATTGCATTCATTAACTATGGCCATCAATTACTGGTAGATCTTTTACAATAGGCCATGCATAATTAGCCTATTATGGTTTCTGAAGCAAAAATAAATGATAATTTAATTCAAACCGTGAACAAAGATGCTATGAATTGCGGACCATTTATTTAACTATACTAAAGACTCGTGAAACGTATCAATGCATTCCACCATACAAAATGTAACCTTCGCTTTCAGACCTATAAAAAATGACTTGATATTCAGGAGCAGGCTTTCATGAAATTTGGGACACAATCGCATTCGCTCTTTCGAGCAACTCGCAGCTGGCTGATACTATTCGATAGTGGTCGTGTACGAATAGGCCTCTTACCAGGGCCGGCCTTAGCTCAAATGGCGCCCTAGGCAAGGCATACGGTTGGCGCCCCAGACATAGGCCTGCATTTGGCGCCCTTAGATTCCCATTCAATTGTTCAGCCCACGTCAGAATCTAAAGATTAATTAGCCAGAGGCGGTATACGCTCACAAGGCCGTAGCCAGGATTTTATTTCGGGGGATGTTTTCTTGACCGTGAATTTTGAGGTGCGTAGGCCTACAGTGCCGTACACGCTGTGGCCGACTTTTTTGGGCAAAATTTTCTGACAACTTTTGTTAGTCGTCGAATTTTCTTACGTCGAAAAACGCTATTTTCCACGATTTTCGGATATTTTCTGCTCAAAATTACACTACACACTGTCATGTGCTAGTAAATGTATAATTATTTCATTTTAAATTATTTTATTGGAGGGGGTGACGATGTTCAAACACCCAAAACACCCCTAACTAGGCCTACAGCCTTGTACGCTCAACTGAGTATGCCTAATTCATTATAATTTCTTTATTAATACACTGGAGGCTGGATAATATTCAATTTTGTGGAGAATTTTATTAAAATACACTCTTGTGGAAATGGCGCCCTCTAGAACTTGACGCCCCATGCAACTGCCTGCTTTTCCTATGCCTAAAGTCGGCCCTGCCTCAGCCACTGCCCTTTCTTCATCGTCGTCCCTACTAGACTATTTATCTGAATCTGATTAAAGGGCAGGCTGTAATGTTGTAATCTCATCTTCATACTCAGCAAGGCCCACTCCCACTTCATACATTTCATTTCTCGCAACATCTTCACTATCGAAAATGAGCGTCGCGTATTTTAACATTAAATTTTGTCTCCTAAAGCAGAGTACGGAATGCCGTTAAAAATAGAATTTTATTAGTCGATATAAAATTTATGCAGTCCTTGAAATTGAATTAGGCCAGCCTGAACAGTACTGTTGCAGTGCATCAATGATTATTTTAAATTCTTTTCATTAGCGAAAGTTTTGAGTTTAAAAGAATATAGTGTAAAAAATAATATCGCCGGTGCCGCGGCGCCCCCTCAAGCCTGCGGCGCCCTAGGCAACTGCCTACTTTGCCTATAGCTAAGGCCGGCCCTGCCTCTTACCTACAGTGTCCTACACAGCTGATCAGTGTTTCCTACTATTTTAATCGTAACCGTAATCTTCACGTTTGTTTAGCGACAATAGAAAGCCATGCAGGGGCACCAGCTTATTTACAGACGTTGCGTTACGTCGAAAGGGTTAATAGTAGTGGAAAGGAGGTCCGAGTCGGTTTGCCATGGGTGCGGAGGGTGCGGGGTAGCTACTAAGGCAGGTGTCGTCAGACAGAATAGGAGGATAGACATCTATGGAATTACTCTAATTGCATAGCAGCTGTAATGCATCAATATATGATGATTAAGCAGATATCAGCTTGCCTTCTGGTGTTTTGAGTTTCTTTGCCAAATGACTTTGACCCGAGTTTTCCAGCGCTTCTAAAAATTTCTGAAAGACCTCTGGAGATTTCTTGCTGAGCAATCCAAGCAGTAACTCGTTCTTTTGGATGGAACTGTTTGTGCAAAGAATCCACTCCTTCTCGCGAACTGTCAGCACGCTGTGTTCATAGAGCAGAGAAATCAGACCAATTTCTGTGTCCAATTTCTGTGATAACCACATGAAATTCCGGCAAATCAAGTTTTTATGGTCCGAGGAGTCTTCTATCTTTGCTGTATCACAGTCTATAAGGAATTTAATATAAGACTGAAATCGGTCAAATAGAATGTCAACATGCAATGAGAGGTGTAGATTGGTTGCTTTTTCGCCTGTGGTTGAAGTATGAAATTGACTTTCCAAATACATCGAATGGCACCATATATTTTATTAAACCCAAAATGTTACATATAAGCATTAAAATCAAAGCTTCTCACGCCCCGCCATTTAACGGATATGGGTACGAATATAATTATGGCTTCCAAATGATATAATAATCCGCACAAACAAAATAACATTAAAACTAAAAAACTATGTATCATATTGAATTAATTAATTATTTATTTATGCAAATACCATGGCAGCCTACATGCCCAATTCCAGATAAATTAAAGAACTAAAGTAGCCTAAGTAGTAGAAGTGTATCTTAATCTCGCTAAATAGAATAGAGTCTACTGTCTATGCCAACAAAAAAGAACTCAGAGAAAAAGATTATTCTGACTTTTAAGAAAGATTTAACGACAGTGATAGAACGAAATTCAGTTCATTTTGTAAAATTATTGGCGCTGCAATACTATACAAAACAAACGTATGATAATATCACACGTTTGTTTTTAAAGTATAATATAGCCTACTTTAAAAACAAACGTAATATTATTATTATACATGTACTTTCCAACGCAGAATGTTTAACAGTGATCGTTGCTTAGTGTTTACATTGCATATAATTATCGTGCATGAAATGTCGAGTGACTGCGAAGTGCTCAAATAAATGCAACAGAGGAGAGACTTAGACAATAATTATACACATTATGCAGGCATAAATCATTAGCTGATAATTATATCGTAGCATACTTACGATCATCACTAGACACCAGCATCTGATATAAATGTAGTTGATTCGTAGTTTTAATGAGTGACAGGAAACACTCAAAGGCATCTCTTGGTTTCCTGGCAATGATGTTTAGCAGTTCCTCATTGGCTTTGATTGGAGTTGATTGCAAATGCTGGATGCATTCTAACTCCTTCAACGTCAGTTTCTCTTTCTGGTACAACATTGCTATTATGTCTCCCAGACAAGACAGATTGCTGACCAGTTGGCTGTATTTTATTTGAATTATTTTTTGATGATCTTCTACAAAACAAACAAATGTTTGTTGATTGATTGATTTCACGTTGGTCTATGCTCACAGTCTCACTTAGGCCTATAAGCTAAAGTTTTTAATTAATGACATAAAATTGGTAGTTGATTCTGGCTTCATCACTGCTACAGTTCTCCTTTTGCTTATAATTAAGCAAAAGTCTGTGATAAGGATTTCGGATAGAATGCGACTCGGATCAGCCCTCTCAAACCACACCTATGTTACTGTGGCGAAAGAGTCGACGCAAGACTAGTGAACTCCACGGTTCCATCAAAATAATAATTATATAGGCCTATTACTGCAGAGTTATCTTAAAGGTCTACTGAGTCTTGTCGCTTGCGCATAACTTATTAAATATCTTTGAAATAAGACTTATGCATAAGCTAAAATGAATATCCATATTATCTTCTTCGCTGAATTGGTTTTTCAATCTCTTATTGTCCGAACGGACAAATTCGCATGTAGCTTACTAGTCAAGAATTGACCTGAGCGACGGTCCGGAGAAACATGCGATGCTCTTGTCAAGGCGTACCAATAATACCCGACGCTTTCAGCAGACTCTATTAGTAGACGAGTATTGCCTGCTTTATTCTACTCTGCTTTAAACATTTAGTGCCAAGATGGTAGTAAATGGTATGGAAAATCCTATACCCTCCGGCATTAAAGGGTTAAACAAGCTTGATTTATATTTCAGCACATCGCTCTATTTTAGACTAGTCTAGTCATAAAAATAAAAAAATTTATAATCCAGTTGTAGGCCTATCCTATTATTAACTCATAAAGTGTCAGACCATTATGCAATAGCTATAATTGTAGGCCATATGTCTTTCTTTATAAATGCATTTGCTTTGGCTAAGTACAAAACACAGACAAGTAAAATATACCTCCAAATCTATTGCATACAGCGGGCAGTTTTGGATTATTTCTCAACAGAAGTCTGTTATAATAATTATTTAAATATTATGTTTGCAATTAATCACCTGGTTGTTGTGCAAACGGAAAGGATTTCATTTCTTCTTCAACAAGTTGTTGTGCAAAATGCCACAGATGATCGCTTCGTGAGGAAGTATCGGTCATGGTGACTTTCAGCGTCTGTAGCCTATTACGTGCACCCAGTTTGATAATTATTAGACCTATTTGTTTTTTCGAGTCTTTGAAGAGCAGTTATGATAAAAAAAATTATATGATAGGCCTTTGAAATAAATCGAAACTATGTTTATCGGAATGTCATAATGATAATTGTTAAGCATACGTTGGCTACGTATTCCAAACATTGTTTTAAGCTCTGTTTCTTTGTCTGCGTTTTACGATTTGAAACACACAGTGTGAGAAAAAGCAGCAAACAACCGCTTGATTACGTTTTTCTTATTTTCTCCATTTTATCATCCTCTCATCACTTTCCAGAAGCCAAGCCTTTATAAGATTTCAGACTCACAGACACAATAACGACTTCCAAAAGAACACAGCGCCACTCAGCAATTATACTCACACAAGTCACCAGACCATCGGACAGTCACCCACAGATCAATCACCACGTAGACAGAGACACGTGGGCGAAAAATATGAACAGGCTGGATTGAAATTAGCCGTTCATCCAATCACGCGGTTCTTACTGCTTCTCTTGGATAATTATGTTTCATATAAATATATTACGCAGGCTTTATTAATCAATTAGTAGCCTATTTGTTACTAAACAGTAGCAATCCGCATTAGTACCAACTCTTTGTTTTTTAAACTTAACCATCCATTTCTCTCTGATGTTCCTCTCTCACATCATTTCATTTCACCTCAGTCGCTACAATCAACCTCTCTATTAACCTATGTGCAATGTGCATCGTACATGGCATTTCACTTTTAGATCTGGCTCCCATAATATTATGACTAACGAAACTCTTCTTTCGATTCATATTAGCCTATAATTCTATTATTTACTTACCATCATCACTCTCAGCTCCATCAATATATCGCTCGAATTCTTTGATTCAGAACTGAACTTAGGCTACTTCTTCAATCTGTAAATAAATCTTACCGGGATAATGGCAAATCAGTCGTCTTCCGATTTCCTTTCCACCAGAGCAGGATTCACCACAGAGAGAGATTTGCTGTTGCTACCTCTGATCGTCAAGCAACTTGATAGATCCAGATCTGTGTAGGTTTATAATAGTCGGCCTAGTCTGGCCTATGTCTGTGCAGTCTATCTGTTTAAAGGCAGCACTCACGAATAAGCTGAAACTTCAAGTTTATCCTTCAGGTATTGCTATATATTCTTTAACCCTCGCAAATTACGAACTTAATTTCATGGGCGGTGATTGAATAGGCCTACAAAGGATAAGCCGAGCTGATAATGTGTTTTTTTGCTGAATCACAACAGCTGACTCTCACCCCTTAAGCAGCAAACAACAATTAAAATCGATAATACAACATTTGATGAGACAGACACAAGAGCAAATAAACACCAATAAGTCAAACGTCTTATTTGTTACACAGGCTCATGGGCGGAGTTTATCAGGGGCTAGGGGGGCTAAGCCCCCCCAAGAAGGCCCAGATTCAACGTTCTTACCATGGAAATGGTATTTTTTTCGGGTTTAGCCCCCTAAGAAGGCACACACTCGGGGTTAGCCCCCCTAAGAACGGAAACCAAACTCCGCCCATGCACAGGCTTAGGTCTAAACTTATAGGTCTAGGCCTATAGGCCTAGAGGCGCAGCATTTTTCTCTTATGCAAGGCATATAAAAGATGGGATATTGCAAATTAAGTTTGTTCAATACTTCATCTCAATACCTTTAGCAGCAGCTGTTGACTTAGCCTATACGATGAAAGTAAACGTTCGATGCGTGTCCTTATAAAACAGGACCTGGCAGTTTAGCGTGACGTAGCCGTTTATTGACAGAACATCCACCTAGCAACAGCTAACATTAAATATTGAATAACTTTCAACTGATTGATGCACGCGTTGAAGGGTCAATTAAAAAGGTTCATTATGGACCCGCTGAGATTGGGTTGAGCATTTCTTGCCTAGCATTTGGCAGTCGCAACAGTAACTCACAAACGAAATAAGATAAGCGGCTTGAAAAAACCAACTGAAAACGAAACTAATTACGGGTACATGTAGGCTAAGCCTGGCTAGGCCTATATGAGTAGGACCAATGGGTTTTAAGTTCAGCAGACAAAAATTAAATAATCTTTTAATTTCTTCATAAACAAGTTAATGGTGGGTACATGTGTAACATAGGTCTACTTTGGAAGATTATTCCATTTAAGAGGGTCATAACATTTTAATCGAAAATAATTTCATCCTAGTAGGCCATGTGCAACGTCGGCGCGGTAACCAAGGTTCTAGTGTACAATGGTCATGTAAGCTTATAGCCTATCAGCTCTCTGACACAAATAACCACGAACGAGGCAGTCTCCATATTATGGAGCGGACATCTGGTGACTATTACTATTCTGGTCTCAAGTTCTAATGATAGTCACATCGTGAGTACTGTTACTGGTAGGCGCTATGCAAATATTTACTTACTCTCCATTCTAAACCGTTCGAGAAGCATACTTTGTCCACTTGCTTTTTTCTGCCTACTGTAACAGTCTGATCTGTAGTCCCACATGTAGGCCCTATGTCTGCTTGTTATATCTAGAATGCAGGCTTGTTGATGTTACACCTGTCCTACAATCATTATGAAGAGCATAGATGGGTAGATAATTATTTAAATTGATGGCTGGACCTATGGATGGACGCACCGAAGGACATACAAACATAGATAATTATTATAGACTAGATAGATATATGCATACATACATGCATTCATACGTACACACATACGTGATTACATAACTAACAAAGTAAGTTTGGACATTACTAAGTCTTTCGTGATCGACTTTTTTAGACCAACGAACACGAAAGACTTAGTAATGTCCAAACTTACTTTCGATGCTGGGAATTTCCGACACGAATTTACATGAAAAGTTTGTAGGTCTATTCTTGTATGAAGCATGTGACTTATTGTTGTTCTTCTTGACTAACACATTTCTACAATAATAATAGCCTAACTGGGGTAGCCTAAGTCTTTGCTGTCTTCCTAACGTCGGTTTTACTTATGAGAACAAAAACAAGGTAAAGTTTTAACATGTCTTGACGTCTAAACTTACATGTAAAACTCGTCTGTCTTAATTTGCTTAGCCACGTGACAGCTTACTTCGTGCATGTAGGCCTACATGCTAGTATAATGCTCATTTCTGTACACAAGCCATGGGTCCTTTCAAGCAGGCCTAGCTCAAAAGATCGTTGTCTGTGATAATAGTATGATATTACAGTGATTACATGAAAGCAGCTAACCAATACGTTTACGTCGTTTAGGCTATAGTGTTACAGTAGCCTGCCTATGCAGCTATAACTTAAAAACGAATTTATTTGATAGAAGAGTCACCCCTGACGGTGTTCCACAGACACCAGATTCGACTCTAATTCAAAAATTTCAATTTTAAAGTCGACGATTAGACACAAAGCGTCTTAGAAGGGAAGCGACGACAGGCGGCGATGCTTAAAACCTATTCCACCATCATGCACGATCTTGTTGATTGGTGGAGGACATCCCTCTGCCATCGGGAATGTAGAGGGAGGAGCTCAGATGCTGCGTTTTTACATCACTTCTTGCTTCTTTCTTTCTCCTCCGTCAGGTATTCGCCGACGATGAGGCTCTAACAAAACTTCTCCATTTCGGCCGGTCTCTTGCGAGTTCTATTGCCTTTCCTAGCTCCATTCCTCTGTTTTTACATCACATAATTATATATAGGCCTATAATAGGCCCAATTACAAAAGTATAATAGGGTCTATAAGGCCCTGTATATTAAAGGCCTATTATACATGTATATAGACTTCTTTGGGTCTGTTTCGATAGTCAGAACTCCGAAGGTTCGACGGTCCGATTGTCCCATAGTAACTGGATGAAAGCAATTCTTGTTTGAACAGATAATAATTATGTATGAACACTTTTTATAACGCTCCTTCAATGTTACTACTCAATGGCTGTCCCGACTGTAACAGCGCTGACACTGAGTTTCACGCCAAAGCGAATGAGCAATTGTGAGTGAAGGACTTGCTCAGGGTTCTTAACGCGTCGGCTTGAGGTGGATTCGAACCCTCAACCATCCGGTTTCAAAATACCGAACAAACCCTTGCATCACCGTGCCCAACTGACTGAGCCATCACTCTAAATGACCATCGCGACCCTTTGTCGGTTAAGCCTATCATTACATTCTTACTCTCCGTGCTGAGAACGCTTCTGAATAGTAGGCCTAATTCTGAAATAGGCTCTATACTATCTATAGGTCTATACATATATTTTGATGCGATACGATGCGATAATTATTATAGCCTAGAGACCCTATACCAAATGAATGTTGCTAAAGCCTAAAGGTCCCCCTGTCTATTTAGAACTTCAAATTCCTCATTTTCACTCTCTCTTTCTAGACATTCGTTCAATCTAATTTTACCTGACCTTATGCAAAGATCAATCTTTGTCACGCTAAACGGTGTAAAAACCCGATTAAAGCAAACCGTCTAATAAACATAATAGGTATGACTGCTGCATAATAATTATGCTGCTCTAAATGCGTGCAAATAGGACGTCTACTATTAGTAGAATAATTGAATAAATCGTCGGCAGGTCGAGAGCCAGAGCATTGAACAGCTAATTGTCAGGTCAAGTGTTCCAGCAATCGGGCAGGATCAGTATCCTGCCTCAGGGTGAGAATTTCGGGGTACACTAGTCTTTTTAGAGCACCATAGTAAAGTCCTCATAGCATAGGCCTATTCCAAGTCCAAATAAATCAATGTCTGACCTCCCCAATTCTCGTATACTGTTCTGGAGCTGTCTAGTCAACCGTCTAGTCAATTTACAAGATCGACCTATAGCCTACTTTTCTCTATATTTAGCACGAACAATCATGGGCGCCCGCAGAATTTTTTGCAGGGGGGGGTCAGTCGACTTGGTCGTGGCCAGAGGAGTTAAGATACAAAATAATGCCATTAAAACCAAGCAACTCACACAACTATACATTATCTCAATGTAACGTAATATAATATTTATGAGCCTTTTATAACAAAACGAAAAGGTCTTTAAACAGTTTTCGACTTTGATATAGGCTATAGCATAATTATATTATTCATGTATATTAGGCCTATTCATAGAAAAAAATCAATAACACTAACTGTACTAACTATAATAGGCCTAATAGACTAACAGTACCATGCAGGGACGTCATTTATTTATTTATTTCCAGGGTGCAGAAATTTTAGGGGCAAAACTTCGTCAGCTTGTAATTTTGTATAGTCTACATGAGCAAGAACCTGTAGTTAGGGCTGCCAACCGTCCCGGATTCGCCGGGACAGTCCCGGAATCGACCCTTGCGTCCTGTGTCCCGGATTGATCTCAAATTGTCACGGAATTTGGCCAAGAGCTCCACTCTCCACAATATTGTTGTTCCTATTAATTTTTGCTTACAAAACTCAACCATTTGTACGGTGATTTTTGCGTTCTACCCTCTATCAGACCTTTATAGCCTATTAAGCCTACGTTGTTGGCTGAACATCGGGTATTGAAGTCTTCAAAACTGTACAAACCACTAGCTGACACGTGGTTTTTGGTTTAGCGTATTGTGTCCATATTTAGGCCTAATGCCTTTTGCGAGAGAGCGTTCAGCATTATGTCTAACAACAGCAATTATCTGAGGACCGAGAATTCACCGTCCTTTTTTGCAGCAGAACTGTTGTTTTATATAAATTTTAGCATGACATGTACTGATTTCTAAAACTATGTGCCCAGTGTTTTGGAACTGCTTAACGCACAGAAGTATAAGTAAAAGCTAAATTCTGCTCTTCGGTAGCAGGCCTACGAGCCTACGATAGGCTACCTTTGAACTTCCCTCAATTTGGGCACATAAGTCTTACTCTGATAGGCCTAGGCGAGTTTGAAATGATGCCTTCTGGAAGTTGATTCTTGTCTTAAATTTAGTCTACTTTTCTTTGACGATTTATCTGAAATTATTAAAGATATTTTTGTTGTTTGTAGATCCTATATTGTAATGACACAATTTTGTTGCATTATGTGTAAATCAATTGGTAACCTAAATGGCACATTAGTGACTGAAGGCGTCCCGGAATGGCAAAATCAAAAGTTGGCAGCCCTAACTGTAGTTGATTGATCAAAATGATGTTTTCTTCTTGTTCTTCTATATTTCTTACAATATGTTTGATTCAGTTAGGCTATGGTAATTATTTTAAATGCTATAGTATTTGAGATACAATTTTAAATACTAGCAAAGTATTTTGTACTTGCATTTGTAGCACAATAGAATGACTGTAGTCTGTAGGCCTAACAAAAGAGCATTCCTTGTCATTTTTCTGCAAACTTTCAGATGGCAGTTTTAAAAACAAGACTATAGTCTCAAAGTTCAACCTGACCAGATCTAGAAGATCTTGTAAAGTTGTAATGAGACATTATGCTATGAAAAAAATCTCATCTTCAGGCATAAATCAGGCTCTTCAGCTTGCTAAATAATCTTATTGCAGAGGTTAGGCCTACTTCTGATTGAATTGTCTACAGTTGGCATATTGTAAGCTGGCAAACACTTATAAGTTAGTGGAGTAATCTTGGTAAACTCTTGTGTCCTATGAGAATGTGTGCGGGAGGGCAGTTTGATGAGAGACATCTTCTTTTTGCATTCTTAGAAAGGAGAGCATATGGGTACAAGATGCCAGGCTGCATTAGACTGGCAGATTGACCATTTACCTGTCACCTGCATCACAGGAAGACAATTAGGGTGCCATCAATCTTACAAGTGGGGTTTGACGGCAACCTCTACGAGTCTATACGGCTAGCTATAGTCGGCATATCCGATTACCGTACCCTGATGACCTGAGTGGTTGAAAGACTGTTCCTCTGACGTCTGACTCTATGCAGGCCTATTATACAATAATATACATAATTATGACTGAGTAATGGGTTAAAGTAGTACCCAATATGTAGAGATAACCACAAGATATACTACAAAAGTTGGTGAAGTATAAAGAACACAGTCACTGTTGGGCAAGCTGTCCCGTTTAACCACTAACATTTGCCCAGAAAGTGCTATTGCTAATATTTTGTCATGCTTTCCAGGGGGGGGTCACGCGACCCCCCTTGACCTATGCTGCGGGCGCCCATGCGAACAGTCCTACGAGGCATAGGCATATTATATATGGGCATGCAAATAATATTATATAAATTATGTATTGTGCAGGCCTATAATACTGTAATTATGCAAGCCTACATGTAAGTCTGTGCATCATAATATGATAGCCAGGGTAGTCAAGTAGGCCTAGTATCGACGTGCTAACGTTGTTTCGTGTACATTGTATGTACGTTCCGAATAGATTTTTTGCATGATTATAATTATTGGCCTATCTATGGCCTATTATAATTATGCAGTTTAAACATCTCCGTAGTCGATGGCATGACTTGTAGTCGTTTTCCAACACTAGAGAGGTATTTCTGGAGACATTAATTTATGAAAAATGATTTTGAACTATATGAGTTGGTAAAATTCAACGTCTCAAGTGTTTCTAAAAGTGTACATTGTGACGATAGTCTTGTATGGGGTTACATGTATAGTACAGCTTTCAACAAACAAAAATCTTATTCATGCGCACATGATACCATGTCATCCAGACTCTGCATTATTATTTAGCCTGCTTGTATTGGGTTGCTTGCTGTTGCTCCCCTCGGCTAAGAAAAGTCAGCATTTGCGTCTCTCATTACATTGTGAATAAAATATTATTGTTTCATATTGAATTAAACTTTGAAAATATGAGACCTAAGATCTTGTACGCCATATGATTGCATAAGCTTAGCTCTCTGAGGCCGAGGCTGCATGAACGATCGAAGGGCAAGCAAGTTTTATTGACAAGGATGTTTCATATTATATAAATGTCATGTAAACCTAAGTACGGTATTTGCAGTTGGCTATAGTAAAGAATATGCCAACTTACTTTACTTTCTGACTCTACTTTGTGATGCATTTTCTCTTGTAAATGATTTGTGCATATAAATGTATATGCAATGTCATGTGCACGACATCACTTAATATAAAGCGTCAATGTAGGCTACAATTCCATGCACACGTAGGTCTAAGCTTAACTAACTAATGTAATCGCATTTGAATTCAGGCATTAGACAAAAGTGCCCGCTAGACCCTGGTGCAGCAGCAGCATAATGTAGGCTACAGGAAGCATATGTGTAGGTCTGCGTTTTGATAGTCATATCCTGCAACCACCCCTCTCAAAAGTGCTGGTAAGCACACCCACCACCACGTGCCTACACTTACATTAATTGTAGTCACATGGTGGGTTTATAGCGATAATTAAGTTGGTTAGAAGCAATTTATCACAACGACAAATTAGCTCTGTATACGGTGGTTTAATCTTGCATCCTTATCCATTGCAGTGCTGACTGATGCCTTGACGTTAGCTTACTTACTGATTCCATGGTGCTGCATAAATTGGTGATGCCATACATGAAATTTGAAAGAGGGCAGAGGAGGAAGCTTGGCTACTAACTCTTTCTGTGGACAAAGAAGCGGCCTTGAGTGGAAGCTTGTTCTAAGAGGAAGATCCAAGATATCAGTAGGCCCTAGACAAAATTTGGGTTCGAATTGATGTGCATGTAGAGAAGCTTTTATCCACGAGCATCATTACTCTGAGCATCATCGAGGCACCGTTGTATTGTAGGCTACTGTAACGACAACCGTGGGGTTGTGGGGTTTGTGGGGTTTGTGGGGCGCGGTGGTCTAGTGGTGGCGTCATTGCCTTGGAGCCGGAAGGTCCGAGGTTCGAATCCACCTCCCCGCGTAAGGACCTTGGGCAAGTCCTTCACTCACAATTGCTCAGCGCTTCGGCGTGAAACTCCGATGCAGTGTCCGCTCTGCATCGGGAGCGCCTCTGAGTAGAGAGCTTGAAGGGGCGCTATAACAAGTGCACATACAAACAAACCGACTTTGTTCAATATTGGCTTATAAATATTGCTCTATGTTACATCGTACAAAATCACAGTATATTTACATTTCCCAACCTGTCGCCTTAGGAATTAGGTGATGAAGAATATTATGATCACCTGTGTCACTGTGTGTGTCTCTTCTGTCGACACGTAGGCCTAACAGTTTCCTCATTTTACTTCTACTTATGCCAACTCTTCATATTTGACCTACATGTACTTCTTCTTCGCTTGTCCTATCTCATGACCTGCCTGAAATTTATTGGAATTGTTAATATCTCATTTACAATAAAAAAAGATCACTCTTGACGCATTTCAATAATTCAACTGAAAAACGTGAATGGTGGCACAACCGTAATAATTATTTTTAGGACTGAACCTCCTTTGCATTTTTATCTAATATTTCAACAGAAGTTTTATGCTGTTAACTCTAGAACCATCAGGCAGCAGATCATGATGAAAGAGAACCGTTTCCTGCGAAGCATATTGACAACGCTCCTGATCCTCGCTTGCAACACCGGTGAGAATCTGTTTCATGTTTTACACGAGTTCAGATATCTGTAGGCCCTATCTAAATTTATACGTGTAGAATGTAAAGCTAAATTAAATTTTTGAGGAGCAGCCTACTGCCTGACATTAATCCAACAGTGCCTAGCGTTCCCAAAGCTCTCTACTCGGACTACTTAGCCTAAAGGAGGCGCTCCCGACTACAGCGCAGACACTTTAACGGAATTAACGGAATGTTACGTCGAACCGCACGCGAGAGCATTAATTTTGCAGGTGAAGGACTTGCTCAAGGACTCTCCGCGGCGACTTGAAGGTGGATTCGAACCTAGAATCCTCCAGCTCCAAGGCACCAAACACCACCACTAACCACCGCGACCCACACGGATGACTTTTAGACACATATTTTTATTGTTTCTGAAATTTCCACCATCTAATGATTTAATTTACATATGTTTTACCAATTATTACTTCAATATATTAAAATGGTATTGTGTGTTTATTGTGCGCTTGAAAGTGGAGTAATGAAAAGTACTTACTTACTTTCTTGATCCTTGCAATAATAATTATTTTAGTAAAAGCTGAGATTGTGACGTCGCCAAGAAGCACAGCGATACAAGTTGGAAGTTCTGTCTTCTTCAACTGTTCATCTTCACTGACAGATGAAATCCACTGGTTCCACTACGCTGTAGGAGCGAGCGAAAGAAGTTTTGTCTACGGTTATGGCAAATTCTATGCACCTTATGAAGGCATGTTCGAATTGGAGAAGAATGAAACATCATATAATCTTATTATTCCATCTGCTAAATCAGAGGATGCTGGGAAATACGAATGTCAGGACACAAAAGGAAGCGGAGACAAGAAATCTGCACAGCTAACTGTTTTGGGTAAAGTATGTCTTTATAGTTTACACATGCAACTTTATACAGCCTGCGCCTGAACGTCAATTAATTTGGCCGTTTCTTTGGTGATAGCTAATTATAGACATGCTGTCGTTTATTAGCCATCTGTATTACCAGTAGGTCATTGCTTTAAGTAACCTATTGTAGGCTATATTATCCATTAATATAAAGCCATCTGTTCATTAATTATGATAAATTTTACTCAATGGTTCACTATGCTTTTTTACTCGTCTGATTTCCTGGTTGATCAGCTAGTGACAACTCCATCCCTTTTGTACTTTAAACTGCAATGTTTTCTAAACCTGTGTCTTATTTCGCCACCATATGCGCCGTAGCATGGATAAATCTTCATGTGCCTCACAGACAAATATGAGATATAATTTGAAGGCAATGAAGCGTTCTGAAAGTTAAACCTGGTATGTAGGCTATGCATTAAATAAGCTGTGTTAAGTTCTTTAGGCTACATAAATAATTAATGTATCACTGCAATGTCTTACTTACAGATCAAGGACCAGTTTGTAAGTCAGACAAGGAGATCGATAAAGTTATTGGACCAAACAGCTGCGGAATTGAAGCAGATGATCTTGTACTGACATGTGTGATTCAATACCGTGGAAACGAAGTACCGATGCTGGAATGGAGAGACCTTGCAACAAATAACATCATAAGTAATGGTGTCACTGTAGGAAGCAGTGATAGCATTGTCATGCTTAACCTAACGATGAAAGGTGACCCATCCATAGACGACACTTCTTATCTCTGCCAAACAAGATCATCAACATCCACTCCATATTCATGCAACATTGGACCCGTCAGAGTTACAGGGAAATGTAAGTGGGGTATATCCACTGTTCAGCTTGTTAACTAAGGATTATTCTATGGAAACTTTGAACCGAATAACTACTTCAAAAGTCTAAGTGACGTCGGGCTCAAAACCCATCGTTTGTTGCTTCGTAGATATTGCGCTATATGCCGAAATAGGCGAGAGGGGTCAAGACTGCAGTTTATTCTTCAGTTCAGCATAATGTGAATTCGCCCTAATTTGCGAAGTAGTGGACCGATTTTGATGCCGTTTGCGTTATCTGATTCAGAATATATGCCTCTAATGCCCAGAACAATTTCTGAATAATAACGTAGTAGGTTCGGTAGACTTGGATTACACGAATATTCAGTAACTTTTTGTTTTGGTTTTCTCACTATAAACTAATGAAAGAATCAAACGAGCATAACTTCAGTTAGCAACAAGATATTTTCATTCTGTTAAAAGCATTTTAGAGCTTGTTCATTGTAGCATATGACTAGATCAAAAGGTCAAAAACCGACATCTGACGGGTTTTGTGTCCCTGTGTCACAGATAGATTTATTCATCATTTGCTTATAACTTTTTTACTAAAATAGTAAATGTAGGCACTAGGCCTACCTTATGGTAAAATGCCAACCATAATCGGTTAAAGTTTAAAATGATAATAAGCGCATGTTTCTGATTTTATTTTAGCTCCACAGGCTAACATGTCTTTCAACATGTCAATTTCACACTTTTGGTTCAATGAACCATAAAAACGTAGAATCCAGTTCATTACGAAGAATTGTTAAGAATTCTAAGTCTGCCCCTATAAAAGAAACGTAGTGTAGGCCTAAACTAATATTTTATTAATTTAATTTTCTGTGCTGTGATGTTAAATTAAAATTCATATAAATAAATTTACTGAAAGTTGACCCAACAGCGGATTCTGCCTGCAGTTCGTATCGGATCGTCACAATCTTTCTACTTATTCTCATTGGAATCTTGATCGCAGGAATCGTGTTATGGCGTGTTTTCATATGGCGTCGAAAAGGTAAAAAAAGATACAAGACTTTGCACATGTATGGGCTCACGGGTTAGCCTACACTACTTCAAAGATTCTGATAAATGGCACCTTCGAAAATTTTTTAAGGATGATTAGGCTGCATACTGTACGTTATTTCAGATTTTAAGGATGTGTAGGCCTATTGTGTAGGACAGCTGAAAGAAGGGCGCGCACTGCTTAGGACATTTCATGCTAGCACTGCAATCAGACAATGTAGGCTATGCACTGCAAAACAATGCCTTGCAGCAAAAAACTATGGGCCTAGTATGGAATCTTTGGATGTCAAGAAGCCGTAAAGTTAGATGCGTTAAACAAAACAATGGTTTATTAAAATAATAAGCCTGATTACTTTCTGCCCTGTTCGCACGATGTAGGCTAATCATGGTCGAAAGCTTCCATAATTATTATGCAAAAATATAATAATTTAACTTAGGTAAAGCAAGACATAGAATGCTGATTTTCAAGTTTCTTGCACTGATCACAGATTGGACTACTCACGGCACGTTGAAAATTGATGCATAACTTTGTTGCAGATCGAAATAAAACGAGAGAAACGGATATGACGAGCAACACAACAGAAATGGTCCCTCTGCAGAATAGAAAAGGTCGGCCTATTGGTTGCTTGCTGATGAGTGATGAGTTATTATGAACTGCCCTGTTTATTGCAATAGGGCGATAATTTTGTCTGTTAAATTGTCTGTTACTCTTTTTCTCAAACGACGTTTTATAGCACCAATATTGTTCAGCCTGATCATGATTAGGCCTATGTATGATATTCAGTTACAAAGTCATGAAGGCTGTGATTTCCGTGATTTTGTACATTTGACGTTAAAGTTTCTTAAATGCCACGAATTGCCTGGTTTTGGCAAATTTTGTGAACCTTGAGCCACAATTTCAGATATGAGAACTTGGAGCTACACTAAATGACGGTCTACAGTAACTGTTATTGTACTGTAGCCTAATTATTAGTTACTGTAGAAACCAACCATGTGTGGGTAACTCTGACGATTAAGGTGACACTGGCAGGCAGAATGCGCACCAAAGGCGCGTCTTTTTCTTGATCAATGTAATTGATAAACTTTTAAATTAGATATTATCAAAACTAACAGCAACGTGATTTGATACAAGACAGGTAGGCGTGAACAATGAACATCGCAAACGTGCGCCTATTATTTTTTTTTTCTTAGGCTATTTGCGTTATTGTCTTATATGGTCTTGAAAATGTAGCCTAAGCGTGATTCGTGCCGAAAATTTTCTGTGATTTTCATCCAAATTAAAAAGGAATTACTTTGGATGTGAAAAGTGTTGCCGTAGGCCTAATTATCTACAATCCCTGATCACTAAGCTTATACAGTAAACGTTTTATGAGAAATTTTAATTTCGATGCCATGTCATTCCACTCCAATTCATTCCACGGTGTCTTAATTAACTTGAGATTATTTCAATACACAGATTAAATTTATTGTATTTGCTGTTACATTTGAGGTTGAAGTGCATTTCTTGTTTTCTCAGAGACAGCACCAACAGATGAGTTGAATGCGAAGACAACAGTTGATAAGTCTTCAAAGTTAAAGAATGTAGAGGCTGAAAAACCTCAGAAAGATGACAAAAGATTGGCACCAGATAGACAACAAATGCAACAGGAAATTGACCGTTTGCAGCTAAAACTCACGGAAATGGAGCAACGCTTGTACTCTCCAGGTAGATAATATTAATAATATTAATATATTATTAATATTATTAATAATATTAATATATTATATTCTTTTCACATTTTCACCGCACTCACAATCCAATCAAACACAATGATTAGCCTATTGGAAAAGTCCCTTTTTCTGCCAGACGGACTTGTCAATATAGGCTACCTGTTGGTATAGGCACCCCATGCGCTGTGCTCTAGACTTGGTAGCCCCACCATTTTACTAGGGACATTTTGTCCGGGAACATTTTGTCCGGTACATTTTGTCCGGCACATTTTGTCCTGGGACGTTTTGTCCGGGGACATTTTGTCCGGTACATTTTGTCCGGTACATTTTGTCCGGCACATTTTGTCCGGGGACGTTTTGTCCGGGGACGTTTTGTCCGGTACATTTTGTCCGGCACATTTTGTCCTGGGACGTTTTGTCCGGGGACATTTTGTCCGGTACATTTTGTCCGGTACATTTTGTCCGGCACATTTTGTCCGGGGACGTTTTGTCCGGGGACGTTTTGTCCGTCCGTGTAGGCTTTAATAGATAAGATTAATATAATGATTCGTTAATTCATTTGTTCATTGATTTCATTTATTCAGAAAATGTCAAATACCTAGAGAAGCCAAAATTTCTTCAAACAGTCAGAAACGAATCCGAGTCAGAAGACAAGAAAGCCATCTGTGGAATTGCGATTCTTGATACAATTTTATTCGTCGTATTCGAGAACAGCGAAGCAATTGATGTCTACGATTCGGTTACATTCATTCATCAGACTAACCTTGTGGTCAGTGAGATGACATTTCCTCTAGATATAGCATCATCGAAGGCGAACAATTGTTTTTACGTGTACATAATCAACAAAGTAGATGAAGAGTCGAAGAGTAGCATCTTAAAAATTAATCTCAAGGGAGAACTGCAGCATCAATGGGAAACCGATGGAGGTCCAGGTCGTCTCTCCACCTCTGAATCCACCCTGATTGTGTGTCTTTATGAAAAGAATAAAATCTGCGAATATTCAGGCGATGGAAACTTGCTCCAAACAATATCATTGTCACCGGCCTCAGGATTTAATCATCCATTGCATGCGATAAAAGTGACCGGCATGCATTTCATCGTGAGCCACGGAGACGTTGGAGATAAAGTGCATCGCGTTTGTGTTGTTGATCTTCATGGAAATGTCATCAAAGAATCATCAACGTGGACGAAAAAGGACTTTATCGGAAAATCAACGGAGAAAATGAACGTGCCGATCTGTCTGGCAGAGAACACAGACAGGTTCGTCATCGTGGCTGACCGTGACAACAAACAGATTTTACTGTTGAACTCTGTACTGAAGTTTGAGCGACAACTCATTGCTTCCGAAGAGATCGGGTTGCAGTACTATCCTGTGAGATTGGCTTTTGGTGAAAACGGACATTTATTCATAGCTGCAAACTGCCGCAGCAAAAATGAATGGCAGAGTGGGCGAATCTCTGTTTTTGCTATCAAGAACTAAACTGAACAAAGCGCTTAAAAGTGAAATACTTTGACAGTCTCACAATACAGTCAGATGGTGAGATGAGTTGATAAAACAAGACATGAATTATAAAGGCATAGAATTAGACTCGTATGCATACAGTAACTATGTTACTTTGAGCTGGTCATTATGATAATCAAAATAAGAAGAGTGTAGAATTAGGCACGTGCATACACTGCAAAGTTACTGTAGACCTACTGTTGAAGCATGTAAGCTTATTGCATGTAGACCTTTAATGTAGGCTATCAAGGTAGTCAATTGCAAAATGATATTTAAACAGCACTTAAATGGCTCCTCTGCCTAGCTTTTGTAAGGCGAGATCCCTGTTAAAAAAGGAGATCGTCTAATAATAACTTAGTATTTAAGGACAGTCAGCTCAAGATGGCCTCTTCGCCGCACCCTCTCACTCTCTCTAGACTTCGTTCCCGCTCGTTTTTGTGCCTAAAACGCCTACGAAAGTCTATGCTGTGAGAGAAGCTTTTGGCCTATGGCCCTGTAGGCTACATTAATTTTCTAGATACGATACGACAAGTTGCCAAACTATAATGGAACAGGATGATTCAAAAACTTAAAAGGACTGATGGAAAAGATTGCATGAATGTCACTAGAGTTGGCGATGCAGTCACTTTTCAAGATTTCAAGACAACTATGAGTTTTGACAACATAGTTTCATTACTACAGATAACAAACTATGTGTAGCCTACAGTATTATAATAGGCTAATAGCGTGTGATTTGAAAGAATTAACAAAACAGAGAATGCAAACCTGAGATTTATGAATATATACCTATATTTCACGTTTGTGCTTCAGTAGCTCATAGTTTCTAAATGTCTAAAGTCTTCACGATTTTTCAAAGTATTCTCAGATTTCTAAGCTAATTACAGTTAGTTGTCGTTCTAAGCAAATCTCACCTTGAAGGTACTGGAATAATATGCATCGGTCATTTCCATTTATTAGCCTACTTTGTTCGAGAACTCTTGTACCTCATTGTTATCTTTCATCAGAATATTAATATTAATACGAGACGTGAATGCTAGCTGCCATTTTATGATAGGCCTATTGCTGCGTAACATTTGCTTGACATTTACATATTAATGTGATCATTTTGGAGTATTTTTCTTATGTGATTTGAGCAGCATTGTTAAAAATACTTAGTTGCTTATCTTATTGTTAAGTTCTCACAATATTCTTGCTCACCCCTAGCACTATCCCACTGTATTCATATTGATTGACGACCTGATCCTATTATAGGCATATTAGGCAATGGAAACAGACAGTTTGTGATCGCCATAACTGACACGCGTCTTGGGATTCATCGACTCATCTTATAGCTTGGATAGACAATTAGATATACTTCTTTCGATAGACTTTAGGATTGTGTCGATTTAGTCATCCAGATCCATTTGCTGTTGCCTAGCCATTATCTTCAAAAGTTATGATTTAATACGGTACTTTAAAAGATATGAATCGTATTTGCCAAAGTTACACTTACGCCAATAGAGCGTTGCATTACATTACCCGGTAATTGAATACGAAAAGTGCGCATTACTGTGTGAGCCGTCTCTTCTAGAGGGCTTTTGTAGGCAGTGCCAGATTAGCTACTACCGGGCGTTGATCTACACAGAAGTTCACGTGTTATCCAACATAGGCTCTCTGTAAACGTCGCCGGATCTCAAATAGATACCCCTTGTAGGTCTATAAGCTTACGGTTTTTGGTAGGCCTATAATTATGTTTTTTTTTTAAATTTGGTGTGTGGCACTATTTGAGCCATTATCGAATTTGGTGCGCTCTACTTTCGCTTTTTCTTTTTGTGAAAGGTGCGTTGTCGTTGACTTACAACAACCATTCTCGAAGATTAATAAATTTAGCCTATAGCCTACGTAACTGCCACACAATGTCTTGTACATGTATTGTTACCCACACGACCTCAATATCTAGGATCGAGCTGTGAAGTAGCCAATCGATTGCTGACATGCAAACTTGCTTGTAAGTTCAAACATGGCGTGATCAACACAGAACAGATGTAGGCCTACGTACCTTTGTACATTCAAAAAGTGTGTCGTATGATAATGTAGCGATCGACGATAATATTATCTGCATTCTGCACGCTGTTTAAATATTGCGAAATTGTAACAGGTATGCTATGTTTGCAAGCTAACCGGATCGTAGTACTGTTATAAATAATTTATAGAATCCAACAGTTAGCCTAATGTTTAGGCCTAGCGTTTAGTCTACCACGGTAGACGTGTATAACTCGAATGAAATTTGCCGCCATAAATAATCTCGTTCAATGTTTGTTCATCGGGCTTTCGCTTTACTCTTGAGCTTTCGTTATAGAGGACATTGTGTGGACGATTGTGTGTAGGCTAATCAGCAAAGCAAATATTAGAAAGTGTATAGGTGAGTAGACCTAGTGGACTTTGAAAGTACTAAGCACACACATCGTACAACACTTGCAATCGGGATAGCACTGAGCATGTTTACTGTGTAGGCCTAATAGCGCAGGATTCAATTTTTTACCAGGTTGGTGCAGAACAATAATAATTATTGATTATCTGACCTGCAGTACTGTTGCAGTTGTTTAACCTTACTCGTTCTCTAAAGCGAAAACACAAGAGTGAGTGAAATGCTGTAACCAGCTGCCTTGCAGTATACCAGATACTTATCTACAGACTTAGCCATTGTCTTTGAATTGGCACATGCGTTATTACGGCACATTGTGTGAGCATTGCGACATTATCTCGGAGACGAAGTCGCTACATAGCGTTCATCGGCTCCTTCGACGACCGGTCATAGTTATACGAAGATAATGATATGACCATAGGTGTATGAGGCATAGTCAGAGGGGAAAGTGCACCAACTTTGGGCGTTTCTCTTTTCTGACAAGTAGGCTACCGTAGACCCGGACAAATATAAAGCAAACTAGCCTAGTAGGCTACTTGAAGTTCAACGTTCATTGCCAATTTTTATTATTCTTTGGCACACCACATTGTCTGAAGATCCAACTTGCCCTAATCAGTAGCTATTTCCTAGCTCACATGATTTTACCACCATAGATATTGGACAGGAATAGCATAAATTCGCGCTGAAACGTTCTAAATTCAACGTAGGATTTCGTAAGAATGACGAAAATCACAGTAAATTCAGCAATT
This sequence comes from Lumbricus rubellus, assembly GCA_945859605.1. Taxonomy (NCBI): domain Eukaryota; kingdom Metazoa; phylum Annelida; class Clitellata; order Crassiclitellata; family Lumbricidae; genus Lumbricus; species Lumbricus rubellus. The sequence goes on along the minus strand of OX243814.1, from coordinate 3,151,548 downwards.
CGTGGCATTTGGGAAGATTCACGACATTAAATGATCCAAGTGCTAAAGATAACGGAATTCAAGATTTCCAACACATCGAAAACTTCCACTGTCCGTATTATCCTACCCATTGTAGCACAAATGGAGCAAGATGCACACAATAATTACAACCATGCGATTATCAACATTGAACGACAATGAGAGTGCATTGCTATAATACATGGCGTTCTGCAAATGCCTATGGAACTGGTCAGTGGTCACTTACTGAGACGTTTGGTTGGTAGGCTACAAGCTGCATGGGCCGATGAGAGAAATGAAAGAAATTTTTGGGTGATAGACAATAGGCCGTAGACCTGTCAACGGTCCTTTAACTACATGTATCTTTAGGCTAGGCCTATAATTGAGAAAAGTTAGGAGCAAATTGAAATGATAAACGTGCGGTCATGACTTACGATATAGATCTAGTGGCCAATTATTTATTTATAGGCTACAATAATTATTGTGAATTTATTCAGCTGTTTATTTGAGCTTTGATCTGATTGTAGTTAAGGATCACCAATATTAATCTTTAAAAAGCATAAACCATAGACCTTATGTAGACTATAGACTATCTACCCAACCTGGCATCTAAAAGTAGCCGCATCTATGAGTAGCCTATTTGACTCTTTGTCCCAGCAGTGGCCGCGCTACGGCAGGTCGCGGCAGGTCATTTTGCCTATTTTGCTCACGACCTGCCCCATGACCTGCCTAATAAACTTAGGATTTTTTAATTATCTTCTTAACATAATTTTATCTAAAAGTTTTAAATGAAAAATTTTCCTCGCCCACAAGATCACTAGGTGTTATAGTGCAATTATTAATCTAACTGACTTTTACGCCTAGCCTTAATATCAGTATCGAGCTAGCTACGTTTCGGTTTCTAAACTTGTCTACAGAATAGTGCAGATTATAAATGTAGCATATTAGGCTACTTATGCACTGTCTTTCGAGCATCGTCCAAAAGCTCTTGATCCATGGCGGGTCAAAGTGTCAGCTGAAATGCGAAAGCTCGGTCTGTCGAGTAGGCGTATACGTTAATTAAGCCTATAAAGAATTGCATTTTAAATTTCTCTAAATAGAAATCATATGCGTGGTCTATTATAACGTGAAATTGTTTTCAGGTTTTTGATATTGTATGAAACTTTAATTAAAATTTCAGCTATTAAACGTTCTGTTCCTTCGGTCAATACAGGTCTAGACCTCGAGAGATATTATCATGGCAATACGCAATTATTACAGCATAGCGTGGACTGTTACAGTAGTCTTCATGCCGTTTTTCAAAACGGGTAAGATAATTCCATGTCTTAGTCGTAATAGTTAATATGCTTAATTATGACAATATATCGCCTTATCAGGGTTGTACTCAGAAATCAAATCTGGGCCGGGAAAAAACGAACGTCTGGCGTTCGGCCAAATGCTGAGGCGCGTGGCGTTGACAGTAGAAGATTTTTTTACCATTGTCATCTCTACTTACCTCACAATTTTTAGGTGTATGATAATCTGATGATTATCTAGTATGACATCTGTTTACATCTTATGTTAACCCCCGTTTCTTAATTCTTTTGGATAACTGTTTAATCATTTGGTACCAAATAGTATCACGGCTTGTTGGGGGGGGGGGGACTACACTGGTCCCAACCATCAGTATTTTTCTATTAAGCGAGTCTAAATAAGCTTTTATGGCGCAGGAGGAATCTCGCGATTGCTATTGCTATTAAGATGCATGCTAATGCATGCTATAGACTATATTATTTTCTGCTTGACTTAGGTGTCTCGGATATCGTCGTCGCCCCATCCAGTAGAGAGGTTCAGCTTGGTGGTTCGATCTACTTCAACTGTTCAACATCCGTCACTTCCAAAGAAATCCACTGGTTCCACTATCCAGTCGCCTCTACAGAAAGAAGTTTCGTCTATGGCTTCGGTGAATTCTACAAACCGTATATGGGTAGATTGTCGATGGATAAGAACGCTACATCTGGTCAATACAATCTCGTTATACCGTCTGTCGTGGCTGGGGACGCAGGAAAATACGAATGCCAGGACGATGCAGGAAGCGGAACGAAGAAATCGGCTCAGCTCATTTTTCTAGGCAAAGTTTTCCTTCTATCTTTTAGACGGGAAATTTATTTATTTGCATTAATGGGTTTCTTTACGGATTGAATTGCAGTCCTGCTTTGAAAATCAACATGTAGCTCTGCATGACAATGCCTTCACTTAAAACAAATGACAGAGCAGCTCTCTTAAGTTACTGTAGAAGGTATTAGACCTAGGCCTACCTTTTGTTTAGCGATATTGTATCGTAGAAAAGATGATTAGCACCGCCATTCATCTGTCCAGCATGAGACTTTCACGCCCTAAAAATCGACAAGGACTGTGTTCCTCAGTAACAATACTGAGTACCACAGCACTTAATAGCCAAACAAGACAGGCAATAGCGCCTATTTGTATTACAAATATGGACAACAGTACTTTCATTAGAATTCTTCCGTAGTTAGCACAATGTCATGTAGACGCTTAACCTAATCGTGCATGTCTGCAACGAATTATCTGACATTATATTACAACTCACGATCGCAACGCTGTTATTATTTCAGATGCAGGTTTGGTCTGCCAATCAAACGTCAATACACAGAAAGTCATTGGACCAAATTCATGCGGCATTGAACCGGACCAGCTGATCATCATGACCTGCATTGTTCAATACCACGGCAATGAAGCTCCGATCTTACAATGGGGATTTAACGATACCAACAAAACTATAACTGATGGAGTGACTCATAAAATTAATGACAACCGCGTTATGTACAATCTAACAATGACAACTGATCATCTATCGAATGGTTCGTTCTACGAATGTCGAACCACAAGATCAACCTCGAAGATTTCTTGCACATCTGGAAGCATCAAAGTTGTCGGATCCAGTGAGGACCAATTTTATTATGTATTGCTTTAATTCTTCTGATTAGGCCCCTGTATTTAAATGAGAGTTTTTCCATTGACGTGAATTTGCAAATGCTGTAATATCCGTTTAAAACGCATTGTGTCATTCAAATCCCCGCCATCAGCGAACTGTGTAGGCAATTTAAAATCTAGAAGATTGGTCCACTGACGTTGCACAATCATCTGACGTTGATATTCATTAACGGGTGACTACACAACTGTGGCTTCAGCACATAATCTCATAAACTATAACAAATCAGTATGGCAAGTCAGCATCCAGAGCCTACTATAACTTTCCGGCTAGTCTTATAAAGCACTATCGCTTTGGAACTTGAATTCCAGAAACAACCACGCCCACCACGCACACAGGGGTTTAGCCAGCCCTTGGAATGCGGGGTGGTCATGACAAAAATTTAATGACTAGGAGTCTAGGTCGACCTCCCGACCTATACCCGAAAGCTTTGAACAAAGTTGTGTGGGTCATATTTTTCAAAGCGGCATGGTTCAAACCTTCCCAAACCACCTCGTGACGACGCCATTGCGGCGCAACTTCTTGTTCGACAAAACATGCTGGAGTAATAATTATTGTTCCGGAACGATTTCGTCAAGACACATCTGTACCTTTGTTGTAACTGATTTGCTATCGATTTCCTTGTATAAGGCTTGCAGTCACTTTTCCTATGCTACACAGAAAACACACAAAAATCGCATTAGCTCAGATCTGATATAGAAAGATAAACATACTACATTTTATAGAAAGATTGTTGGCCTGTGGAAGAATAAGAATTGATTTCACTGCCAAGAACAAGACCCAACAGCCACAATAAGCATCGATACGAAACGCACCATAGGCCCAATACTACATTCACTGGCAACTAAACTCATGCAAGCTTCTTTGACTTTAACAGGCTAATATATTTAGATTCGGTATTTTTGCTTTATAATATTCTAAAAGCATGTCTTTGAACCAGCTCAAGACCAAGAAATGTCTAACGGAGAAAGCTGCAGCTGCAACTCATACAAGATCGCCATCGCTTGCATTTGTCTACTCCTTCTTCTGCCGTTATCCATCGGTGTAATTATTTTGTATTTGAAGCCGAAATGCAACTGGATATCCAGACTAAGAGGTAAAAGTCTGCCATACACGCATATTTATAACATACCAGGTCAACTTTTCAGTATAAACTTAAACACTTCAGCTCCAATTAATTTCAGGGGAAGTTTGGACACTCTTTTCCCTTCTCTTAGGCCCCCTGAAATGTCTATTGCCGAATCCAAAGTACGACCGTACGTTCGGTTCGCTTGCGTGCAATATGATTGCTCGTCTGTTTAGAATCAGACTCGGTGTCACTGGAATAAATTCATGCTTATAATAAAATTATTATTATTATTGATGTTAGGAACGCAGTTTAGCCTACTTATAGATCTAAGCCAGCGAAGTAGATCTGCTTCATTACTTAAATGTTTCACGTAAGTTCCTGAAGCAGAATTAAATTGCACCGTAGGTAGACCTAATTCAAGCTTTATTAGCTGCAAGGATTGCTATGGAAAGTTTTTTAAAAATCAGGAAACATATTATGTAGGCCTAGCTGTTTGCCGTGTTCGAATGAATCCACCAAAAAATCCGGTAAGCAACATTTTGTTTCCGACTTTAACAGGTAGCACTTGTCTACATAATAATGTAATTGTAGATGCAATTTTGTATAGCGCCACTTCTTAGTTATTCTAAGCCAACTGGTTTGATCTTGATCTCTAGGCTACTGTTTTATTGTGAAACACGAGCTTCTAGTTTAGGACTTTACAAAATGAAATCAAGCAATAATTAAGCTTAGGCCTATAGGCCTAGTTTATTAATTTAGGCATAATTGCTTACCGCAGAAATCAAAGCTGCAAAAGTCATCAAGTTTCATTTTTTATTATACGTTTGTAACATTGTAACATTGTATGCTAACTTCATAAGAGCTTGACTACAATGTCATTTCTTTAAACATAACCTAACGTTGTCCTGGTATAACATAGCGCAGCATAACGTAACGTAGCTAAAACGCTAGCGTAAAAGTAGACGTGAACAACATAAGCAAAACATAAACATAGCATAGGCCCTAATATGTTTTATTTGGTGGCCAGCAAGTTGTTATCGCAATCTCAATAATAATTAATTAGAAACTGCAGAAGTATATAGGCGTAACACACGGATATTCACAAATCTCTTCCTTAAAAATTTATTGCGGCACTAGCCTGTAGCCTAATACTAAAGGCCTAACCATAGTCATAAAATATTGCTCCAGGTAGGCTATAGGCCTATTACAATGTCACGGTACACTGTAGAGTTGTGTAATTTAATTATGTAATAATAACGTCATTATATAGCACAATCTTTAAATTCCTATAAGAATAAAAACTTTTATTAGCGTTATTATTCCTGCTTACAGAACACTTCGAAAAACAGAAGCAAACACTGACACCAGCAGAAGCTCAGATGAATCCAGGAACAAGCGGAACAGACGAAAAGCTCAAACAAGCTGCGGAAGTCAAGAAACATCTGCTACCGGATCTACATGTATCAGGCAATTATTGCTAATCATTCTTCGATCGAGGTTCGAGTTAAACAATTTGCCTTTAGCATTATGTCACGCCATGACACAATGCTAAACTGGCAGTGTAAAACATTTTCTCAACAGGTAGGCCTAGACCAGTGGTTCCCAACCTTTTTGGACCTTAGGGCCACTTTTTCTAAGTTGGAGGACAAGCGGGCCACTTTTTCTTAGTTAAAGGATATTAGGGGGCCACAATGCTAAAATTTACTTAACCAAAGGCATATAAAATTGTTATAATTGATTCAAAATAGAATGTTTGATGTTATTTATAGACGTCAAAATAAAATAATTTTTAATAGAAAATAATTATATGTTCTATCTTGTCAAAATTGTCAATTTTTCATACATTTTTCTTTATTTTTCAAGAGGTCAGGGCCATTTCTGAGGCCTGGCGGGCCACTTTTTTAGGCTTGGCGGGCCACTTTTGGCCCGCGGGCCACGGGTTGGGAACCGCTGGCCTAGACCCTAACCATTGCTCTTGCCTGACGTGTCTGAGATTGGCAACGGAGATAATTATTATGAGCTGTAAGAATATACATGTAGCCTACAATTGTACATGTACCCTTGTTTATAAATTTACGTAATGTTTTGAATTTAATGTTTTGCATGAAATTAACTGATGATAATCATCATATGCGTAATCGCGTGTGCGTGTGGGCACAGTGTGTATGTTCGTGTATAGGCCTATGTGTGTGTGTGTAAATTGTGAAAAATTCATAGATCGAGTTATGCACCGTGGTGCACTTGAATTGTGTTTGAGTCTTTGATATATTTTAAAATTTTCATCTTTGTTTTCAGACGAGTCGAACAAGGGTCTAAAGTCAAAAATTAAAACGTTAGAGAATGAAGTTATCAATCTGAAGCAAACCATAGCGGAAGATAGGCAAACTATCAGCGATCTCAGACAAATGGAAAAATCGAACAAAGATACGATTGATTCGCTCCAATTGAATAATGAGCAACTGCAGGCCGAAGCAAAGAAAAATGATCAGCTCATATTGCAAGGGCAGGACAAAGTAAAGGAGCTCGAGCAACATCTCTACCCAAAAGGCAAGTGACACATGCGCAATACCGCATAGGATTAGGCATATCCTAAATAGGTCTACCTCTCTCGCTTGAATAGACAGTTACTAGGCTACTGTGTAGAATTCTACTATAAATAAGATAAAGTTAATCCTCCATGTAGGCCTATTGCACGGTTATTTATAAATTTTATGGATGTAGTTTGAAGGTCTGTATTAATTAATGTCAAGTTAAAAATGAGTTCCTTTTGAGGTCTGATTATACTGGATAGTTTATTTAATTGATCGTATAAAAATTACAAGACCATTGGACCTATTACAATTCTTTGTCTTCTTATTGCTTACAGAAGTTGAAAATATTCTTGATTAAAGTTCTGCTGATGCGTTGTGTTGTAGAAGTTGCAAATTGAAAATAATAATTAATTAGCCCAGTTATGTAGCTTGTGTGTTGTGATCATTTACCGGTAGAGAAACCAAGCACCGAATTAAACCCGATTTAGGCAATTGCTACTGAGTATGATAGAGGGAAAACCTAATAGAACGCGCCGTTTCCTCTACTTGAGCTGCTAGAAGATGTGATTCAGCCTTCGCTGTGAATCAAGATATCTCTTATGTAGCAAAAAGAGAATGGTTTTCAAGAAAATTTTGTTTGTCATTTCAGAAAGTATCGACTACCTAGATGAACCTGCCTTAGCGTACACGATTAAATTGTCGGAGAACACTAAAGGAAAACCCACAAGTGGCATGACAATCTTAGGTAAAGAACTATTTGTAGTAACTGAAAACAGCAAGGAAATTCAAGTTTATGACTCGAAGACTTTCCAACATCTACTACAGTGGAAAGTGGAGGAGCTGACTGATCCACTGGATATAGCATCGTCTGAAGGCAATTACTGCCTTTATATTATAGACAAAAGAAGCAGTGTAACTGAAGCCGAAGTCACGCGTCTTCGTCCAAAGGGAGAAGTACTGAAGCAATGGCTTATTGTAGGAGTAAATGGTCGCCTGTCTACCAATGGGTCAAATGTCATTATTTGTCTATCAGATAAGCAGTTAATACACGAATATTCGGCAGATGGAGTGCTAATTTTAACCGTTGCGTTGTCGCCATCATTTAATATAAATAACCCATTGCATGCCATTAAGGTGACCAGTACATGCTTTGTGGTCAGTCATGGTGATGTAAAGGATGAATTGCATCGTGTGTGCGTAGTTGATTTAGAAGGGAAAATAAAGAAGGAATGCACGAGATGGGAGAAATCTAACTTTATTACGTCACGTTCAACAATGAAAGTTCCAATCTGTTTAGTGGAAGATAAAGAAAGATCCATCATCGTAGCAGATCAAGATAATAATCGAATATTGCTGCTGAGTTCGCTGTTGAAATACCAGAGAAAACTCATTGATATGGAACAAATATCGAAGGGTTCGCCGGTCCGATTGTGTTTCGACGATACGCAAAGCAAGCTTTTCATAGCTGTCAACAGGTGTAGCTCCAGCAAGAAAGCGTGGGACGATTGTCGTATCCTGATTTTCAAGGTAAAGTAAATAACTTATTAGTAGGCCTATGACATTGTGTCTAATCATGGACAAAATAAGCATACTTCACAACATTGGTGCCCAGCATGCGACAAGTGCATCGTGCGGCAACTAAATTTGAATGAACTACGGGAAGAAAACAAGGACAATAATGAGGCATTAGGCTAAAATTAATGTTATTCGAGATATTTTGAAAGGCGAAAGAAAATGTAGTTGAAACGATGAATGAATTTTCGGATACATGAAAACGAAGTAAGGAGAAACGACTTCACACTGCCTTTCTTGTTATGCGAACATTGCTACTTATCGCTGATAATAATATTTTCCTTGTTCCTGGATATTGAAAACGATCATGGAGGATGCTTCGATGCGACGCAGAATGATAGCGTCGTCGACTATATTGAGTTTGGAATATGTGGTTTCAACTGTTAAATTAAAATATTCTAAAGTAATGAAACCAAAGAGAACAAGAATAGGCCTATTGCCAATTGTGTTTTCGAAGACAGCGAAAGAAAGTCCTCGTAATTAAAAAGAATGCTTGTCACAGCCATTATAATTAGGGCTGTTGATTTAAAAGACTCATACTTAAAACTAGTGACACATTCTTTGCCAAAAATTCCAAAAAAGAATTTGAGTATTATCGTAGAAATTCTTTGCTCAATCGTCGCCTACATGCGAACCAAAACATGCATTTAACGCTAGCGATGAGCCGTAGACATCGGCCGCATTGCATCCAGGGGCGGATCAAGGGGGGCCAATCCGAACATGGCCCCCATTTAAAAATGCCATGGGACGTGCCCCCCATTTGGTATGAAACTAGCAATACGCATATGGGTGTAATGGCATATTGGCCCCTCTCCATTCGGAAAATCGCATGGAACGCGGCCCCCACCATTCGGTTTTCAAGTGGAGGAATAAAAAAAGTCGTAAACTTTTTTGGCGGATGAAATGGTGTGATTTTCCCGAACATTTTGGCAGATGACTAAAAAAAGTCATCAACTTTTTTGGCGGATGAAATGGTAAAACTTTCTCCCCAGACCCAAGGCCTAGAATTCCCTCCCCCTCCCGTTAAAAGTTTCTGTATCCGCCCTTGATTGCATCGTCCACTAAGGTTGTTTCCTCACTCCGTCGGACTATGTTGGTTGAACTCCATGAGATGGCAAGATCAATGGATTTCAGGTTTCAAATGATGAATGTTTACAGAAGGACAACTAAGATGAGGTTTGGCAAGAACCGTAACCTCTTGTAAAAAATTGTGACTAAATAATGAGGTTCAATATTTAGACCTACTATTGTTAATTAATAAGAGCATCCCTTGAACCGACCAGGGCCAGATTAAGAAAATGTGGGGGCCCTGTTCGGAAAAAGTTTTGGGGCTCTTCGGCCAAAAAATCTGATGACTTTTTTAGTCGTTTGGTCGATATTTCTTTAGATACAGATTTGTCCCTACCAACATTATAGCTGACGACCTTTTTAAAAGTCGTTTGAGCAAAATTTCCTCAGAATATAGACCTATCAGGTTTTTTCTCGAAAAAATTTGTTTCCGCATGTGTGGGGGCCCCCTAAAGTGTGGGGCCCCTGTTCGGCCGAACATGTTGAACATGCCTTAATCCGGCCCTGGAACCGACCAATGTACATGTAAATAAACTGGTCTGCCTATACAATAAATTATTGACTGAATAAATAATTAATGCTATAGTCAGAAACGGTTGTCTAATTTTCAAATTTTTATTAAAAGTGGCTCAAATGAAAAATTTAAGGATTTTGAGCAGCTGACTGCATGATTTGAACAGTGTTTCAATTTTGTCGGTCATACAAAACTGTTCAATAAATTAAATGCAAAAATTCAACAGGTCTAAGCCAAAGGTTATTGAATATGTTTGCAATAGAAAGAATGCATTAAGTCATTAAAATTTTATGCTTCAGGGGTCCTAAGAAAATAGCAAGATTAATATATTTGAAGGAAATGTAGCCTATTGCGATTAATTTGCAGTTAATTGCGATTAAAAAAATTAATCGCGCGATTAATTTCGATTGAAAGTTTTAATCGAACAACAGCCCTAATTATAATAAGATTATCTTTCGTCAGTTACTAGGCTAAGCAGTATATATAGACGACAATTTTCATCGATATAATTTTTATGCAGCGAATCAAGTCAATTTTAGGCCTACGTGTTAGTGTAAATGTCTACTTAGTTTGCATGATGTGGTGATTTTGACTATGGTATTGTAGTAGAGTCAATGTTGATGGTCATGGTTTAGGCTATAATATAAGACTGTACCGGTAAGCAATAACTAATAGCATTGAACATAACAATCATTTAGTCCACTGCAATTTTATTAGTGGAAAAGGGAAAACCTTGCACTGACGATTCTCTTGTTTCTTGGGATGTCTGATTAATTTTGATAATTTTATTTTTGCTTCAATACTGAGTACGGTATAGACCTACTTGCAGCTGATGAATCAATAAGCGGTTGACTGACTGATTGATTTCAATACTTGTTAGAGCACGTGGTGCAATGATGTCGGTCTAATGGCCCAGTAATGGGCAGCGTCCAGTTTCCATAATATGGATAAAAAACAAGACACTGCCCATATTATTGACTTTTGATAGCAGAAAAGTAATCTGACATTTTGTAAGAGACGAATTTATTTACAAGAACTGATTTTTAATCGAGTCTATTTGCTGGGCTCTAGTATAAAGTGACTCTGGTCAGACACTACACCCGTCATCAATCAAATCGTAGGCCTATGCATTTGTTCACTCAAATGACTTGTCAAATAGCCGATGGACTTGGCTAAAAATGCTGTATTGATGTCGGTCTAATTATTTTATTCTAATGCCTAGCAACTCAGGAATTTCATTTTCACACTTCTCCTAAATCTTCCACGCAGTAACTAAAATGGTACGAAAAATTTCCAAATCAAGAAAGTCTATCATAATGATAATCGCGTGTGTTGACTTGTAGGCCTACATGTATGTCTTACACCTCGCTACTGTGACACTGTCGCCTCTTCGATCACCCGAAAAGAACTGTTTCTACAATAGTTTATAGAAATTAGTTTAATGTATCTCAGCAAATAATACGAGACCAATGGAACGTGCAATAAATACTTTACAGCTAGGCTAATAATCATAGGCCCAATTAAAGAAACTTGAAACTTCTCACACGAGCATTGTTTTCCAAAATAGCGGAGCACGAGGCATTGACAACTAGAACGCGAAAACGAATAACATAATGTGCGCTCGAGTACCGGCGGCTTTTAACCTGCCTTGCTTTCCTCTCACGAAAGTCACACAAGAAACAACCAAACGTGCATAGGCCTATAGGTTACGTAGGCAGAGGACTTTCTACCATATAAATCAGTACTGTTGTCACAGAATGTCCACAACGGCTAGAACGATCAACTTACGTTATCAATTGATGTCGTAAAACTTGGAATTTCGAAGGTGATGCTTAATTAGGCTTAAAACACGTTAAGCGCAATCAGATTTAACAGATGAATGTCATTGTTGGCAGTCAATCGAGGAAGGCTCGTGTGTCTTACTAAAAAATCGCCGAATTTGTGATGGTTCAATCGTAGGCTACAGAACAAGCTAATTCGTGGGCAATTGGCATAGGCGCCCGAAAAGGACTACACTGTGTCCACGATAAAGTAGATCACACAATAAAGTGTCATAACTCGGTCAAAATGTTTAGGATTTGTCTGAAATTTCAAACACAGCAACAATGACCATATTTACACGAGATCCCAAAACCGATTAAAAATATTCGCGTGTTTGTCAAATTTATGATCGTTTAAAATGCAGCACCAAAAAATTGAACTTTCCAACATGGAAAACCTGAAAGGAAGTGAAATTCAGCTAAATATGGTGTTCCAAATGTCCACCATGTTCACGGACACACGGCCGTAGACGTAGACGCTACTGTTTGCTGGTCCTGTCGATGATCACCTGGTTAAACAACTTCCAATCTTCAAACAGACGCGCCCTACGCTCTACGGCAGTGGTTCCCAACCTTTTTTGACTTGAGGGCCACTTTTTCTAAGTTGGAGGACATGAGGGCCACTTTTTATTAGTTGACGGAGCTTAGGGGGGCCACAAGGTTAAAATTGTTTTAACTAAAAGCATATAAAATTGTTATAATTGATCCAAAATATAATGTTTGGTGTTATTTATCAACGTTAAAATAAAATAATTTGTAATAGAAAAATAATAATGTGTTATATCCTGTCCAAATTGTTAATTTTTCATACATTTTTCATAATTGTTTGAGAGATAAGGGCCATTTCTGAAGCCTGGCGGGCCATTTTCTGAGGCCTGGCGGGCCACTTTTGGCCCGCGGGCCACGGGTTGGGAACCGCTGCTCTACGGTTATTGATGTCTTGAAAGAATACGCGTGATCGAAAATCGCGCTCCTCCACCACATGTACTCCGGATCAAGATCTGGACTGCTGGACGGCCACAGCTACAGGATATGAAGCTGAGTGTCTCCCGGGACAGCTACTACACTAATACGTCTACAGTCGGGTGTTCGTGAACAGAAATGACATTTTGACCGTCATTTATAGCTGAATTTTGCTTCCTTTCAGCTTTTGCATGTTGGAAAGTTGCATTTTTCGGTGCTGCATCTCAAACGCTTATAAATTTGGGAAACTCACGAATATTTCTAATCGGCTTTAGGATCGCATGTAAATATGGCCACTGTTGTTTTGTGTAAAATTTCAGACAAATCCTAAACGTTTTGACCGAGTTATGGTACTTTATTGTGTGATCTACTTTATCGTGAACAAAGTGTATAAACATCCTCAAATTTCAAGAAAATAGCCTACGGTGGATAGATGCGAATGGAATTTCGGTAATAAGATCTTAGTTTGTTGAGGTTGATGACTAGTAGCCTAAGCAATGAATCATAGATTGATCTAGTCGCTTTTATGACTTTGTTTTATTATTATGTTATTTATTCATTAAGCTTACAAACATTTTTGCTGCGCTCATATAGGCCTAAGACCATCTACTCAGAGACGCAAAGTAGCCTAGGCTAGTTCTTGCAGTTTCGTTTTCATTTTAACTATGTTACTAGTATAATGAGTTTAACGGTTACATAATAACTTGCCAAGATAATAATATTGATTTAGTCCGTAGGCTTTACATGTACTGTATATTGTTTTATTATTTAAATATAATCATTAAATTTTATCTTAATCACTAAGGCGATAAGAGACAGTCCAAGCAAAGTTTAACGGCAAATCATTGTATGCACTCTACTGAACGTTTCAGCATAGGCCTACACTCATCAACAGCACTTTGACGTCATAATAAGACGTTATTCTTACAATCACATTCACAGATAAGCGCTATCTGGACGCGGCCATCGGTCAGCGATAGGCTTACATGGCCTACCTATAGACATGACAATGTGTCTCCTATCTCTCACTCCGCGCTTATACTATATGGTACTAGAACATAAAAGCGACATTAAGGTTTTATAGTTTAGCCTACACATAGAACTTTGCATCTGAACTCGACAGTTTCGCGGTTTTAGCAAACTATTATTTTCTGAAATTTTCAGTCAACGTTTACTTTATCGTCATTGTAAACATCAGCACGGAAAACCACGTTCATTTTAGAAAAACCACAAAACTCACATAGGCCTGCGAGCTTTGCTAATACACCAAGCAAATCTGAAACTTTTATCTCAGGTCAAGTGTGTCTTGTGTTACAGTAACCTACCTTTACGATCTGACTGCCTATAGCTGTTTGCTTGAAGGTCAAAGGCAGCTTTCGTGTTTGCTGAGACTAGTCTGTGTCGCATTGACGATAATTATTGAACAATATTCAGCCGCAGGTACGTAAATTAATAACAAAAACCAGACGACTTTTCACGTCTTCAGGTCTATTAATACAGTGATCGCTTCGAAAAAAACCTGCAATAATTAGGCAAATCTCGTTTTGAATGGTTGATAATGAAAGCGAACGGTGTACAACTATTACAGTAGGCCTACAATCCCTACATTGTAAAAGAGAAAACCACGCGCATCATAAAAGCACGAGAAATGCACGGTGACGGCCATTTTGAATATTGATCTCACGTAGGCCTAATGCATTCATGTACATTGTTACTTGGTCGGTCTTTTAAGGGTTAAAACACATTTTCCTTAGGTCTAAAAACAGTTTAATGGCCATAATACATGTATATGGCTTAGGTGGTTTGTTGAATTTTAGTAAATTAAATCATAATGTTGCAATTTACTGGCAACAACTCTTGTGAAACTACAGTATCACCTGTACTTTCATATCTGATCTCAGACTATTATAATAATAGGCCAATAATTATAATCATTGATCATTTCATCATTATGCAAACGCATATAATTTTACAGCGTGCAGATTCTACATGACAATCGTGAAGAAACTAGATAAGTCTAATTTGTTTTGTAAAATGACAAGCGATTGAATAAATTAAATTTGATTACTTTTGACAATCAATTAATTTTACACTCGATTCATCAATGGACGACCCACAACATGCGGGTTCATCAGCCTTAAGGCATTAGTGTCACACTGTCACAGTTTGGAAGATAGGCCTACTCATTATCCACAGAGACTTCATTTCTTATTGAATGTGAAGCGACATTTTTTTTAGCTAAGCCAGTGTATTGTGCAGTTTAGCGTATAGGCCTACAATGCTACTGTCGTGTAGTATAATGGACTGTAGCAGAAAGGTTGAATTTGTTTGTTGGAATAATTATCATCTAGTTTGTTAGTGAAAATGATTTCATCTCTGATTCGGTGTGTTTTATTCAATCAGGCCGTGCAATTGAGAAGATTTTATGAATTATATTCAAGAATTATTCAGATGCCAAACATAGAGTTTGGATAAGCCTCCTTGTTAGGTTTTTGCAGATTAATAACCTGCCATATTGAAATTGATAAGCCTAGTATAAGTTTCACTGTCATAAATCACTATAATAAATATTATTGGCCTACGATATAGCGTTTACACGCTGAGTAGGCCTATGACTGTCTCTATATTTGCTGTTGCTAATTTCCATGTAGGCCTATAGATCAAATGAATTATTTTGTTCTTTTTTTCTAGTGCGATTTGTTTATAATTGCTCATACATAAGTATTTGAAAGCGAATGATCCTTGGTGAAACAGAAATGGAAAACATCAGAATTTCAACGACTATCTTGATGGTGCTTGCGTCTTTAGAAATCGGTAAGCATTCTGATAAATAGTAGGGTTAGCATACCTCATAAAATTTTATTTGGAAATAACAGTGACTTCGTCTACAATAGCCTAATAATTATGTTCACGCAATTGAAATGTCAATGGATGTAAGAAAATGCATAGGCTAAGCTTATGCCTTATATTTGGAAATTTTCGAAGTCGCACCTTGCTTAATTAAAAAGAATATAAACCAACTTCAGCATCCGTTGTGAAGCAAATCTTCTACTATAATTGACGATAGACGTGGGTGACATTTTGTTTAAAATCGTGAGCCAGCTGCATGACATAAACATCTGACTGATAAGAAGGCCCAAAGACTTTTATGACGCTATACAGGCACACAGTCTTCGGGATTACCCAAGAATGCATAATAGCTAGACGACTATGAATGCATTTATGACGCATTTTAGGTGTCACCGAAATTGTCACCAAACCAACTGGCACAGAAGTGGTAGTTGGTGGTTCAACGTTTCTCAACTGCTCGACGAACAGTCGTCAGGAAATCCACTGGTTCCACACTTCATTCGGATCAAACCAAGGAAGAGAAATCGTCTATGGCTATGACAAATTCTACAAGCAATACATCGGTCGATTCCAGATGGAAAAGAACGAAGCGAACGGAGCCTACAATCTGGTTATTCTATCTGTGAAAATCGAGGATGCAGGAGTCTTCGAGTGCCAGGATGAGACTGGAGGAGGAAGCAAAGCATCAGCTAAACTTATTGTTCTAGGTTTAGCACCTGCTTTGCTTAGGCAAAATAATGGATCTAGTTTTAGTCAATTTGTATAAGTTCTCAAAGGGATTCAGCCTCGATTTTCCTTTTTTAAATAACAGAAACTTATGTATTGTGGAAAACCCTTGATGTTTGTCATTATAATCTACTCTGCGCGCTTTCGTCGGCGCGCATTATTTTGTCGGGCAAATTTTTGCTTCAGGCTAATGACGGCACGCTTTTGTCGGTGCGTCTACATGTCGGCGCGCTTTTGTCCAGCGTGCTAATGACGGGACACCGATAATAGCTGATTTACATATAATTATTATCTTTCTCGTTGCTTTGCAGATGCAAACCCTGTTTGTGAGCCACATCTGGACATGCATGAAATCATTGGACCAAACAACTGCGGCATAACACAAACTCAACTCATCTTATCCTGCACAGTGGGTTATCACGGCTATGAAGCTCCAATACTGGCGTGGAGTAGGGCCAGTGATAATACACCTGTAAGTGAAGGAGTGACCAATAAAACCATAGACAACAATCGTGTAGTGTACAATCTGACGATCAAAGGAAATTCATCTGTGAAGGACGGAGATTCCTACTTTTGTAACACAACAAGATCGACAACATTGGACGTTGGATGCAAATCCGGCGAAGTTAAAGTTAAAGGAAAAGGTATGTTGCTTTTGCTTTGTAATTATTTAACGGCCACACGTGGTACCATATTATTATCTAGGCCTATGTTGTTTCGCTGCTGTTCTGCGTAAATAACCCCATGCGACCTTTTTTGACCTTTTTTGATGCACTAGCAGCCCAATGCTGAGACCAGGGTTGAAACGACACATTGACACAGGCATAATAAACTTACAAATACGGAACGATCTCATAGGCTAGAAATTAGGCAGCCTCCAAAAGCCCCGACGTCATTGTTTCGAACCCTCGGCGTATGACCAACCTTCTCTCTCACCACCCAATTTTTTTCAGTGATAGAGGAAGCTCACCCTGATCTACAGATTTATGCAGAATTCCCTCGCGTTTCTTATGCTGTGTCAATTCAATTTAGACAAATAAATCATAACTTTATAATTACAATTGAAACATTTGCTGCAGCTGTAGGCAGTCATTGAGTGTCAACGCAATTTAAAAAGTGTTGAGAACTTGAGAAACTCTTCCCCTCTGGTGCAAATTGTCAATAAGTTTCTGCACTCAATGAGTCAAATGCAATATTATGGACTATTTCTCTGACATCTTCGCCGTCCAGATTCCATTTATTCCAAAGACTAAATTTAAAAGTATAGTTACTTGAATGACAAAGATTAGACTAATAAGCATAAGCTTATAGCCTGCATTATTCTATTTCTAGTGATGAAAGTGTAAGAAAATGTCTAAATTTAGAATTGTTATCAACAGGTGTGGATTGTCCAACATGTGTTGCATCTGAAATCTGCGAACCGTATATCAAACCCTATGTAGCTGCATTAGTCTGCTTTTTCCTAATCATACTACCAACTGCCGTCGGCGGAACTATCTTTGCTACATGGTGGTATCTAACCGTCTACAGACCAAAGAAACGTGAGCCTCAAGAGAAATTACGAATTCCAACATAAAGACATTATTATTATCATCATCATCGTCATCGTCATCATCATCATCGACATCATCATCATCGTTGTCGTCGTCGTCATCATCATCGTCGCATCATCGTTAACATCATCATCATCGTCGTCGTCGTCGTCATTATCATCATCATCAGCAGCAGCAGCAGCAGCAGCATCATCAACAACAACAACAACAGCCGATATGTGAAATAATTTGAACGCATGCAGCATATTCATCTAAGCTTATTCATCTGTCACGAGAATTTAAATTGAGTTGCTGGATGAAAAATCATCAGCCTAAAAGATGTCAACAGACTGTTATTAGGTAAAGACTACGTATCAGATAACAAACATCGATAAAAAGGCTAACCATAAGAGTCGTTAGTGGTCGTATAATACACGCACGTTCAGAAAACAAAACCAGACGGTTTTAATTATTATGCATATAATTCTACAGTATGGTTCGTTGAACTTGCAAGGCTGCTACACACTGCAAACAACTTTAAATTGGTTAATCTCATTAGTGAATTAGTGTGTTTGTATGACTTGATATTTTCTTATAATTATTGCATCATTTTAGTATCGTCATCGGAAAATCCTCGTTCTAAAAACGAAGCTAAGACAGAAGCTGGAACAGCAGAGAAAATGGCCATGCTTCATGGGTCCGCACGATCATCAGGTAAAGTAAATAAAATTAAATCTATGATTTATTAAGAGATCAATGCATACTTACGAACAGGGATTATACTATAATAGCTCTTCTGATATAAGCTTCTTCTTCTCAGTCTTCTGCTGTTGAGCATCTTTTGTGACATGGACGATCTCGTGATCCCATTCCACCTACGGCGTACGGTACGCCATCCCATTCTCTCCTGCGCCGTATCTCTTATAATATGAGTACATAGAGTCTCTTTAAACATTTCAATTTCAATAGTTGTCTACATACATAAACACTCAGTATACAAACTATACATTTTATCACTTTGTTTAACGTTGTATATTTTCAGGAGAATGCAGCAATGGTCCAGATGTAAAAGCTGAAAGTCTCGATAATCAATTAGCGAAGTTATTGGAACGCATAGACCGACGAGATAAAACTATAAGCGAACTCACGCAAAAAGATATATCAAATAACGAAAAGATCAATTCTCTCCGGTTGGAAAGTAACCAACTGTGGGTCAAATTAAAGGATCTTGAACAGAGTCTTTATCCAAAAGGCAGGTTCCACTTGCTATATGCCTAATATCGATGTTATTCACATGATCCAAACCTAACCGCACCTATGAACGATTATGAATATGAATTATGGGGGAGGGGGAGGGGGAGGGGTAGGGGAGGGGGAGGGGGAGAGGGGGTATGAAGGGATGGTTGGATGCTCTTTTCAGCCACAGCAACGCGTGGCCGGGTACGCTAGTTATTATATAATTATTATGTTATATAGGCCTATTATAATAGGTCCTATATCCCTGGTTTTGACCTCATTCCAGCTTGGTATTATTTTGCCAATGGTTCATGTCTCCAGCATAGGATATTAACAATAGCCTATTATTACAATACACCGGTTTTGTAAAAGCTACAAATTTTGTTTGCAGGATTATTAGATTAACGTCAAAATAGGAGAGCGGTTTGTTATTGGAACCAATCAAACGATACACGGAACTAAAAAGATGCACCAAAATACCGTTATGCTTTCAAATAGCAAGAATCACGAATCTATGCAATTAATCTATACAATTAATAAAAAGTATAACGAGACATGTTATTGAACCTTTCAGATTCCGATTTCGTAATCAGAAGTTTTGTTTGTTATTTCAGAAAACATCGACTATTTAGATAAACCAATATTGGCTCACATGATTGAATTATCTGATGATGGAAAAGATATATCTGAAAAGCACAATGAGATGTCTGAAAAGAGTAAAAGGAAGGCCATAAACGGTATAGCAGTCTTAGGTAAAGAATTATTTATAGTAACTAAACGTAGTCAGGAAATAGCAGTGTATGATTCAAAGACTTTCCAAAATCAACGCGAAATTGAGATCAGTGGAATGACAGAACCATTGGACATCGCATCCTCCAAAGACACCAACTGTCTTTATATTGTCGACCAGTCAGGTGACAAAAATGAGAGTAAGGTCATGAGACTTGATTCCCGGGGAAAATTTTTGCATCAATGGCCAACTGGTGGGACAAAAGGTCGTCTGTCTACTCATGAATCCAATGTTATTCTGTGTCTCTCAGATAAGCAACTGATAAATGAATATTCACCAAACGGAGAGTTAATTCTAACAGTTCGTTTGTCTCCAGCAGCTAAACTAAATAACCCATTGCATGCCATAAAAGTAACCAGTTCACACTTTGTAGTCAGTCACGGGGATTTCAAGGATGAATTGCATCGTGTGTGCGTTGTTGATTTGGATGGAGAAATAATTAAGGAGATTACAAAATGGGAGAAATCAACAGACGTGTCACGTACGAAAATGAAAGTACCACTTTGTTTACTGGAGGACAACGAAAGATCCATAATCGTGGCAGATACGGACCACAATCGAATATTGTTGCTGAGTTCGATGTTAAAATACCAGAGAAAACTTATTGAGGAGTACAGTGGTCTGAAACTTATTGGTGAAGATAATGGTTTGAAAGATTTCCCAGTTCGACTTTGCTTCGATGATACACAGAGCAGGCTATTTGTGGCAGTGAATAAGTGGAGCGACAGCAAGAAAGAATGGAAGGATGGCCGTATACAAATCTTTAATATCAAGTAAAGAATTCATTGTCTATATACAAACACAGAGGCATCTACGAACTTGACGGCACTTCCCAAAAAGTAGCTCCTGATAAACTGCGTTCTTTTTCACGAATAGACAATAGAGAAGGCAGGACAACAATTTTCATGGAAATTTCCATGTAAAAAACTGGATGTTCAGCTCATTTAAATAAGAGATGGGACCTACGATCATAAAATGAACATCCTTACTATTTGTTGAAACTTGCACGACATGAATCAAGTCTTGGCACTTAGGCTACAACTGACGAATATTTCCGAAGAATTGTCAATATGCATGCAGCCTAAGACCATTATTATAGCTTCATTTTACTTCAGAATAGCATATAAGGAGTGCGACAATTGATTGACTATATTCAACCTGAACAGAGCAAAAGGTTTCCTACTGCAGGTATATTCGTTTCCGAAGGATATGCGAATAAATAAAGTACAGAAAAATGGATACTGTTACAGTAGGCTAAAGGAAACGTCAGCATGTTGGATATATGGACATTGGACAAGCACTGACATAATCATATCCACCTATCTAGCTATCTGATGAACTTACATAGCGCCCTTTAGCGCTGATTTATCAAGAAGATAAAAAAAAGTTTGGCAATTCCTTTCTGCTGGTTACGAGGCTAAGATTGATACATCTCTTTTTTCATAAGACAAACATTGTACAGAAGTCACTTTTCATTAGGCCTATTCCGTTAGGAAAAAGTGTAAGCGGACGTTCGATAACAAGACTGTTAATGACAGGGCTATTGATCATGGGACGTTTGGTCACACGGATCATTGATCATTAGGACCAATGATCGTGTGATTGTTGGTCATAAGTTGTTTCACATGGTGCATTTGGTGCAGTCAAAGCCTACATAAGCTTACTTTGAGAGTCAACCATTACGTCAGTGTTTGTGCAATCCATATAATAATAATAATAATAATAATAATAATAATAATAATAATAATAATAATAATAATAATAATAATAATAATAATAATAATAACAATAATAATAATAATAATAATAATAATAATAATAACTTAACCATAAATTCAATAGAAATCACACATACATGTAGGCCTACAGGTTGATATCATGGGCTTCACGCACTGTTCCAGTGCAGCCATCCGACGATGTGGATATTCATCAGAGGCATCCACAGCGACTGTGCTCAACGAAGAACCACTGTATGCAGGGCGTAGGCGTATCAGATGTTGTCTGTTCAGAATATCAACGTCTTCGAGAAAGTCGCTTGCGCTGTTGCAACATATGGACAAACGCACTTATTCATCTACTTTCACGCCATTTTACACTACATTTGTCTTATGCTTAAATTGTAGACCTATTCTCTTTTGGTTTGAACAAGACATCGATGTTAATTCTTCATTCAAACGTTTATTTAGATAGTGTGACACTGACTATCATTCTGCATTCTGTTCGTTTCATTAAGAACTTGTTTTTTTGGTTATCTGAGTATGAATTTCCAATTGGTATTTTTAATTTTATCAATAGTCCTGTGATCAATCAATTATGGTCCTAATGAGCATTGATCCATGTGAGCAAACGTCCTATGATCAATTAGGCTCTAGTCCTATAATCAATGGTCCAGTGATCAATTATGGTCCTCAAATCATGAAAAAAATGCTGTGTATTTTCTTGAAATAAACTAAGTTGTTAGATTTATAGCTTGTAGCCTTGGACTACTATGATACGAATTCGAAAATAATATTGGTTGCAGGAAACACTAATGCGTATTTTTATGGTCATTGCCTGTTATAAATGACAATTATTTCTTAGATAAAAATTTCTTTATATAACTGAGTCGTTGTGGATTTCAAATAAATTTGTCTCTGGTTTTGTGTCCCACAAACTGACCTGGTTTTATTTCGTATGTTCTGATCTTGCGCAATCGGTTTCGATGTGATGGCTTACCTTCAAATAAAAGACACCATGAGCATCATTTAGCCTACGTAAACTTTAGTAGCCTAAAATTATGTAAGTCTACTAGAATAATTTTATATGAAGACAAGTCCTACAATGAATTAAGTTTTGTAGGCCTACCCAGTTTTCGGACGATTAGGCTAATGGGGTTCCGAGAAATTTCATATATTGATTGCATAAGAGAGGATTCAATTAGGCCTAATTAAGTTTACATTTATGAAAACAGATTTGCGGATGATTAAGCTTATGTTTGAAAAGTAAGAAATTGACTTCGGAGAATCAAAACATATTCAATTAATATTAAAAACGGAATTTGAAGTTGGGTAACGTCAATGGATGAGAGTTAAATGGACGTAGAAAAGATTTATGCGGGTAACCAGTCCTGTAATACAGAGTCCTTGGCCTCCTTCTTATAAGCTGAATATGTTGAAAGACGAAACAATTATTTATCATTCACTAGTGAATTTAAGTTAAGTAACTTAATTACTTGGAATGTATTTAGTGAATCTACGAGAGAAAGCAGGCTTTGGATGACATTTAAAGATCACACATGGAGGTTCGAGATTTTGGCGTTGAATAAAGTAGGCCTGCGACTTAAAATAAATTGCAACAGCCGAACAGGACGCCAGCTTACCATTCCTGCATCTGAACTGCGAGAGCCTAACAAGAAACTGATTATTGTAACAAGAAATTGATTCATCCAATGTTCAATATTATTAATCCACTACTTGCGCAGGAAATGAATGTTCGGTAGGACTATTCGTCAACGGGCTGTTCGTCCAGTGAGCGATTCATCAATAGACAACATACTGATCGTGAAGCGGACGATTCACCAAACAGAATGTAGGCCTAAATGAAGAGATTAGCAATATGCTGTTTTGGCGTTCGAAATAATTCGCCCATTGCGTTATTACATAGACTATTCTACGGTTTCTACCTTGGCAAGAATTACATTAATTAATCCAGCTTCCAATGGGTCGACGATTATTTTCACAAAAAAATATAACATCTGTTTAAATTAAAGTTATTTGTCGTCCATGCAACTCCTAGGCCTATTTAATCAATAGTTATTTTATCAATTCCGCTTCTAGTTTAGGTAATATAATTTCACAAATTTAACTTCTATTATTTTAAACCAAAAGTTTTTCATCAATCCAGCTACAATTTAAGAAAAATAATTTTCGCCAATCCAACTTCTATTATTTTAGCCCAAAAGTTTTTCTATAATAGGCTACAAATTCTATTTTACGAAAATAGGGGAGACCGGGGTTATATGTTACAATTTTAACTTTTTTGTAAATTGGCTGTTCCTCAGCACCTCAGTTTTCCTAAGACCAAGGGGGTTTAATACTTCAATATGTCACACATAAATTGGTCACAGTAGATTGTGCTAATAGTTAATGATTTGGGTGCAATATTGGTTTTCGGCAAGGTACTGGAGTGTAACAAATAACCCCGATAGCGGGGTTACATGTTACATTCCCCGGGGTTGCAATGTTACACATGTAGAATTGACATTTTTACAGTAAATGTAAAGTGATCATTAAACAGGAACATCACTAATAATATAACAGATTATTTAGAACTGATTAGGTCTATGTAAGTCTGAAGTTCTTCAGCAGTTGATGAAAAACGACGAAACAGAAACTAAACTACTAGTCAAATCAGAAATCAGCTAAATGGGTTTAGCTTATAGGTCTAGTCAGAGTTATAACAGTTGTGTCATACATAATAATCGTTTCCATCAGTGCAATTGCATATATGTATGTTTGTATGTATGTATGTATGTATGTATGTATGTATGTATGTATGTATGTATGTATGTATGTATGTATGTATGTATGTATGTATGTATGTATGTATGTATGTATGTATGTATGTATGTATGTATGTATGTATGTATGTATGTATGTATGTATGTATGTATGTATGTATGTATGTATGTATGTATGTATGTATGTATGTATGTATGTATGCATGTATGTATGTATGTATGTATGTATGTATGTATGTATGTATGTATACATGTATGTATGTATGTAAGTATGTATGTATGTATGTATGTATGTATGTATGTATGTATGTATGTATGTATGTATGTATGCATGCATGTATGAATGTATATATGCTTGCATGCATATTTGTATATATGCACGTATGTATGTATGTAGGTAGGTATGTAATTATATCTGCATAATCGTGTATCTGTGTAATTATGTACATGTGTAGGCCTACTGTGTCCATGTATGTACGCAAACGTGTATCTGTAATTATGTTTAATGTAGGAATGCATTCATGTGTGATATCTATTTGTAATAATACACATAGATAGCACACATAACATATAGCCTATGGGCTATAGGCTGTTACACATGTAACATATAGCCCCTAGGCACGTGTAACATATAGCCCCTAGGCACATCTTCGGAAACAAAAAGATTTTACAAAAACAACAGTCAAGCTACATCGCTAGTAATGTTCTGTTTATAAACACATATCACCATGCCACCAACACACCGAATATGACAACCGAAGTAGTAAAACTGGCCGCATAAATTACAAAAGTGTGCACTCACCGTTGAAAAAAATATCAGCTCAAAAAACTTTTTTTACCCTAAATTGGTCACGCTGCTAAATAAATCAACAGCTCCTCCGCTATACCTGCAGACTAACTGTGCACATGCACTAGAATATAGATATACGCTACAGATAAGTAAGCACCAGATATATAATCGTTGTAACATATAACCCCTGTAACATACAGCCCCGGTCTCCCCTACTTTTCATCAATCCAACCTCTATTATTAAGGAAAAATAACCTCATTCAGTCCAGCTTATTTAACCAAGAAAATAATTCAGCAATCCAACTTATAGGCCTATTTAAGGAAAATACGTTTGTCCAATAGCCTAGCACTTCTATAAATTTAACCAAGACATTTTTTATCAATAGACATTGTATTTATAAAGAAATTTGTACTGTCAACCCCATATCCAATACGCAAAAATCTGTTAGGCTAATTGATCCAGCTTCTATTGAAGCAAAGACTAGGTTTCATTCAGCTTGTACTTACGATAACAGTTATTTGCATCAATCCAGCTTTAACTTACGCAAATAATTGTTTTATCAATCCAACTTCCATTTGCGAACACTTATTTGCCGGTGTCATGAAAAGGATTATCCCCCCTGAAAGCTATCCGGGGGGATGAATTAATCTATCCCCCCGGATGGAATTAACCGGTCTAGACTATCCGAGAGGATAAACCATTCTATCCCATTTTGTGAAAAATGCGTATAATTAAAAAAATTATACTCTAATCAAAATTTAAAGTCACTCTAATTGTTTTAAGTGACCTAAGCAATGCTCAGAGAAAGGCAACTCGAAATTATTTAGTGTCTCCGAGTGTTTTTAAGTGTTTTAAATGTTTTAAGTGCTATAAAACCAAAGCAAAACAAATTATCTAGTATGAATAAACATACCTGTTAGTGTCATTGTTCAAAACAAAGCAGATGAAAATTAATTTGCAAAAATAAATGCACGCGGAAGTGTTATTTTTGACTTTTCCTCATTTTGGGGGATACTATTAATATGGGGGATATTCTATTTCGTGACACCGGCAATTCCGCTTTCGTATTAAATTACCAATAGGCCTATGAAATTTAGCAACTAGGCCTACTGTTTCACCCTTTCTATGTAGACTCTAATATAGGCTATTTCGGTTCATTCTTTAACTTTCCCCTGGACAAAGTCCTTTGACGAATCGTCCACTTGATGAACCGTTTAGTAGACGAAACGTTTTTTAATCGAATGTTCTTAGACATCTCGAACCATGAAAATTGCACTTGAAAAAAGAAAAACAACAACGTCAAGGCTCAGTCAACCTCATATTTCATCTTCCTGCTCCCTTCACTGGTCAGTTAAAAGGTCACAGCAAGCCTACTTTGGCACGCAGTGCTTGAGGTAGGCCTAGCCTATCATTGTAATGATTGCTACAGAAAATATTGTCATCGACATTATTTAGGCTAATTATAGACGCCTTTCACGTCATCTTTCAAACCGTCTTCTTACAATAGCTCCATAAGCTACTACTTCTTATCTGACAATTTATAAAGCGCTTCTTGCAGCAAGAGCCTTTCAGAAGCGCTCCCAGTGCGTTCATCTCCGAGAAAAAAGGCAAGTTTTTAGACGAGAGAAAGATGAGGATACACTACCAGAGAGGATGGCAGAGCGAACTGATGGGGGAAGCCCATTCCATAGAGAGGGACCAATGCAGGCAAATGATCTGGATTGCGCCATGGCGGTCCTGACTCGCGGGACAAAGAGGTCAAGCCGATCAGAGGACCTAAGAGGACGCACTAATAATAATAATTATTATTATTGTTGACTCTCCATGTATGCGATCACGCCATCTTGCTTAATCAACCTGCGTATTATTAATCAGATCTTCATCTCGTTTTTACACTCTCACTATCAGTCAAAAGGTAGACAATCACTCACCTTACCTGTTACTCTACAGACAATTATTATGAAGCTTTGCTTACAGTAGGCCTATTCTTGGTCAGACGAAATCACGAGTACCTTTCTGCGTACCGTTATAAAGACCACCACACCGATGTTGGGAAGAAGAAACGATGCTGAGGCAAGCTATTATTAATTTTTAAGAACTCATCGTTTCAAATGAAATAAAGCGGACAGAATGATGTGAGCATTAGCCTATATAATGCCAATAGGAAAGTGACAGCAATATACGACTATGGATAGCCTACATTCCAAGAACCAATAAAAGCTAAACATTCTGTGGCATTATGAGTTTTTTACGTGTTTCATTTACAATTATTATTGACCGATGCATGAGCATTTAGTGTAAAAAGAACCTTAGGATTGCCAAGTTAATGGACATAATACATGTATATATTAGGACAAATGACCATGCCTTCCTATTAATTTTTATTAATACGCAAACCAAACTATCTTTGTCGCGCTAATGGCTGAATGGCGACTTTGCCAATAACCATTTGAAGATTCTGGCCGTCATTTTAACCGCTTTTTCCCGAGCTGTGCTACATTATGTGTGTTTCAGTTCCAACGCAGTTCCTGAGTTAGAAAATGACACTTTTTACTCTGGCGTCATGTTTTTATCATAATACTAGCTGTACCCGGCCACGCGTTGCTGTGGCAGAAAAGACTGCCATCTGCCTCCTTCCCTCCCCCGTCTCCCTCCCCTCCCCTCCCCGTCCCCCCATCCCCCTCCCCGTCCCCCTCCCCTCCCCCGTCCCCCTCCCCCGTCCCCCCTTTCCTCCCCTCCGCCCCCTTCCCCTCCCTCCTCCCCTCCCCCGTCCCCTCTCCGTCCCCCTCCCTTTCCTCTCCCCATCCCCTCCTCCTCCAACGTCTCCCTCCCTCCCCTTTCCCCCTCCCCTCCGCCTCTCCTTCCACTCCCCCTCCCCTCCCTCTCCTCCCCTCCTCCTTCTTTTACCCCTCCCCTCCCTCCCTTCTCCATCCCTCCCCTCCGGTCTCTTCACTCCCTCTTTGTCCCGCTCCCTCTTCCTTCTTTCCTCCCTCAGACGTTCCTTCCCGACAGCAACATATGCGCTATCGCGACTTTTGGGCGACTTTTGGGCAACCCAGATCGAAGTTGGTCATCTCGCGACTTTTGGGCGACTTTTCAACGTGATGTCGCGACAAAAACGTTTCCGAAATCTGGCAACCCTCATGGACGTTGGGACATGTATAAATTGCAAATGGCGGTCGAACGGATTTCAAAGTTCTCTTTTTGTGGAAAAGATTGCGTTTTTTCGGAAAAAAAAGCATAATACAACACGGTTCTATTGGAATGGAAGGTTTTGTAAAAATTTCAAAACAATCGGTTCGTCAGTTTTCGAAAACACTCATAACGCACGGTTGGAAAGTTTCATTTTTATATATATAGATTATAACAGGCTTAAGTGACTCACTTAAAACCATCTGAAGATTCTAGCCGCCATTCTGTACGCTATATTATTTCATGCCAGTGCTAGATAGCCTACATGTACGTTCCTTTAGTTCCTTCGCATACCCGGACACCGGAAATGTCAATCAAAAACTCAGAAATCGTGTTCCTATAAAATAATAATAGCTTCACTTTTAGCCATATGAAGCTAGCCTATATTGGCCACCATAATTTGGTCGTCATTTTGTCTTTCCATGGAATTACTCCTGCCGTCATCGTGCTTTCGAAAACCCTTCATAAATTGGTTTAGGCCTAAGCATTGGCGCTTAAAACGCAATTGGCAGAATGCCATGGGGTAAGACAGTGATGATAAGTTTTCAAATTGAGCTACAGCTACCCTAGACAACCATTTGATAGTTGTGGTGCACCCGATATAGACCCATGAGTAGACTGCTGTTTTAGATTACCCGGTAGCTAAAGATGATTTTTTACGAGATAGTTTTGAGTAAAGACCGGCATACCCCTTAAGTTTGCCACCAATATCCAATGGGCGTCCTAATTCCCAACTTTTATGTCAATAACGTAGTACTCATAACTGGACTTCTATCTT
Organism: Lumbricus rubellus; assembly: GCA_945859605.1. NCBI lineage: Eukaryota > Metazoa > Annelida > Clitellata > Crassiclitellata > Lumbricidae > Lumbricus > Lumbricus rubellus. Next base: position 3,122,629 of record OX243814.1, on the reverse strand, counting down.
TGTAAGCTATAGGCCTACCCTTTGATCGAGTGTTTCGAAAGACATTCGTGCTGAATCGCGCAGCAAAATTGACCTTGTTGAGCTTCTGGCACGTTCACAAAATAGCCTACATTAGCCTACACAGTAGGGCATACACACTTCTCGATCCTGCCTAATTATAATATCTCGCTCAAATTTGATTAAAATTTGACACGTCAACTTTGCTCTACAATCATGACGGGGATAAACGATCAATAGCGTCCATTCTGATAAACATAATCAATCAATCACTCAATCACTCAATCAATTTGTATCTTTTAAGTAGGCTACAGACGCAACGTTCACAAGATGATCTTGAGTGGTTAAACAACTCAAGAGGTTTGCCGAGTGTTTGTTACATTGAAGCATTTACCAATCTGATTAGAGCTCAGATGATTGCCCAGTATGGAGGGTCATAACCTGACTCAGTTTTTGTCCCGATCTCCTTCGTATTTAGTTTTAATTTAATAATACTGAATGATGTAGGCCTAGACTATAATTGTTTGGGATATTTACCACGCGCAACCATCGATACGCGAACGGTGGCAACTGCTTAAGGATAATTTCTGATGATGCCAATGGCTTCTGCATGATTGTATTCTCACGAGAAGTCCTTAAACTGTGGGTTCATTCCCATCCCCGAGCAGCTTTCTAATTATAGGCTAAGCTTAGTCTAAGTTTTCAAATCTTTATGGCGGCCATTCGAAATTTAAGACACTCCCAAGAACTCTGACCCTGTTTCATTTGATCCTCCACCTTCCAATTCTCGACCCAGACGATGCTGCTCCGCCCACTCTGACCCTTTGGCAATCGAACCAGCACGCCCTTTGGACTACTCGTACAGACAACGCTGTTGACTCAACGCAGCGCTCGTCACGCTCGTGGATAAGCTGGTGCTCAGCGCCTGGCTTTCGAGTAGCACTTGATAAGTTTGAAGATTACAATTAGGCCTAGGCCTACGAGTAGCCTACGATTAGAATTGTTGCGATCATTCTTCACTATCGATAGCGAAAGAACGCTGTACAGGAAGGTGATAGATTAAACCACGTAGGCCCATGTTTGAAAGACAGCCATTATAAAACAGGCGTAGGCTATAATATCACCTGACTCTATATCCCACCTATGCTGAGCAAACTTGAATGTTGATCGTGGTTAACTGCATGACGCTTAGCCACAGTAATAACAGTTAGGTCTACTCTGAATAAGTTATAACTTTCTGCTCTTGGCAAAGAGGTCTATGTTCTACATGGTGTCAAGATAGTATTGACATAGTACCTAAACATTGTCTAGAGTCGCATAGTTGCTCTTCGAGAGGGTATTGCGCATTTGGTACTTTGTTACACCTAACAACAATAATCTCTTGCTATTAATTCTTTAGGCCTATATTTCATTTGGCAAAAACGCATTCTAATTAATAATTAGTAGACTACAACTTTAAATTTCGAGATCTTTCAATTATAATGTAGGCTACGCGTGTTAGATAATTAATCAGCTTCGCGACGAACTGCTGTTTATATTGCATTCAATAAAACAACTCTCATAATTATTATTTTAATTAATAAACAAAATTAGGTGAGTCTTCACATTATGCACCACAATGTTGTTTGTGGATTAGTAGCAGGCTAAAATTTCGATATTCTTCATTGTTTATTGCTGGTTGATTTTTCTCAGCAGTGACTCCCACCTGTGAGCCGCGGCACAATAGTCTGCCGCGAGAACTTTGCAAGTGTGCCACGGGAAACATTCTAGTCCAGTGGTTCTCAAAGTGGTGGTCCGCGGAGTCTTGATCACCGGTCCGTGAAGAAGTTTGAGATTGAAAAATAAATTACAATTATTAATTTATATATTCAAAATGTTTAAATTATTCGAATTGTTGTTCCAAATTTATTCAAAATTCTGTCTCAAACTTTAAAAATACATTGCGAGTGCCTTATTTTAACTTGCAAAATGTCTGTACAAACAATTTTTAGTAATTAAAAAATCCCTAATTATAAATAACCCTATAATTAGTTTTTTATAGGCCTAATACAGTTCGCTTTTGTTTGTGCTTGCCGTTAAAGTTAGAAAGTTAGCGGTCCGCTAGCTTCCCAAATAAATTATTGCCGGTCCGCGGCCTGCAGAAGTTTGAGAACCACTGTTCTAGTCTAATAATTATGTTATTAATAATAATGATTCAAAAACAAAACTCTTCAAAACTCTACAGACTGACCAATGAACTGACTAGAGTGACTAGAGCAGACTGCCTAGAGTCACTAGAGTATTAATAGACAATTAGAACATTAAAATTAGAATATTGTGAGATAATATGGACAAATAGATTTTTTAAAAGGTCAAACTATTTATTGTTAAATGTGCAGCGAAATAATTATTGTTTCCTATCTTAGTGTGTCGCAAACCAAAAGAGGCTGGGAATCACTGGTTCTGACTGTCTTCTTAGTCAACTTTTGCAGATTGATTTTGCAGAATTTCTTCAAATTTACGAGAGTGAAGAACCGTTAGAGATAACCGTGAGAGAAATGGATAACAAAAGCATTGCAGCGACCATCCTCTTGGTTCTAGTGTCCTTACCAACTGGTAGCTATTCATTCTTTCATCTGAAGCATTAGGCCCTAGGTTAGAGGCGCATTCTTAACCAAGTTCTCTTTGTGCAATGACTTTACGAAAATTAGAATAGGCCTATTATAGGCTTACTAAAACATTTCAAGCAATTAGAATATTATTGTGAGAATGTGTAAAAGCATCATGTAAATTCGACGCAACGCTATGTATAATTATTATGAATTCCTTTACCAGAAAGTGAATCAATTTTAAACACCATTTTTATGCCTATTAGGCTGCCTTGTAGTTTATGCTGCTAAATTGTTGTGATTCGTGCTCGACGCTGGTAAGTAAGCAGTTCATCAATGTCCAGGATAACACTAATATAACGTTCTCCCTTGCGGCTAATCGCACTTCAGAGCTCATCAAGCCATTGAAACTGCCCTATTCTACTTTCCTACATCGACTCCGCCGTTGACAGAGAGGAACTTACCCTGCAGGTTCTTTTGGATGTTTCTGCCGCCTTTGACATGGTTTACCATGACATCTTATTGCAGCGCCTTGAGAACTATTCCTCTGTTCTCTGGTTTCAATTGTATCTCTCTGACCAAACCCAAAACACTGGACCACTGGGTTAAAAAGGTATTTGGTTTTCCTCCATGCTTGGTATTAGGTCATCTCATCTACTTCCTGCAAAGACCTACACTCCAACCATATTCTCCAAACCCTTCTCAACGGGTCACCTTTATGCCTGTGAAGTCCAGGCGTTCATCCCTCTGTGCTAAACTTGCCCATGCTGCTCGCTCTGATGTATTCTGGGAAAACTAAAATCCTGAATGTATTATAACCATCACTTACTGACTTTTTGCAAGATGCAGCACATAATGGTTTGGCACTCGCCAACATCTTCTCAACGTCATATTCTCCTTCTTGGTGAGAGGTTCCCGTCTTTCACAATTCACTCCAGAGTCCATGACCTTAGAGTCATTCTCGATATCAATCTCACCTTTTCGGAACACATTGCCAATCTTACTCGTGCTTGTTACTTCATCTGCGACAGCTTATAGGAATGGTGCGGTCATTGCCTCTGTGAGCTTATTCTTTCACGCATGTCCATGCAGTCTCTTCAAATGTTCAGCGCTGCCTATAATAGGCCTAACCTAAATTCTGTACTTTTGTAGCTAATGGCTAGTTTATTAATAATTGGCTACAGTTCTTTAACTTCGTTACCGAAAACAACGATACGTTTCTTGTATAATAATTATTGTTCTACAAAATCCAGCACTAGCAAACAGACATATGTAGGCTACCGTAAACGACAATATTTAACGAGCATCAAACAACTCAACGTTAAAACATTCTTTTATCACTCTTACTCTACCATTCTTGTCCACACAACTGGCACTCCTATCAAAAGCCTATCTCACCCTGAGCGTACATCCTTCCCTCAGTCGCTCTGTCCCTCTCTCTGCCTCTCTCTGTCTTCCTTCTATGCCTCTGTTTCTCTCGCTCTCCGGCGTCGGCCGCACACCAGTAACTTTCCCGCCACTCAGCCACCTGCAAGGGCGGATCCAGAGGGGCAATCCCGCCATGCTCCTCCAATTAGAACTGCCCATGTATCGTGGCTCCCCCCATTTGGTTTTGAACAAGCTTTCGAACAATGTCTAATCCGGATATTTGGACTGGATGACTAAAAAAGGTCATCAACTTTTTGGCGGATAACAAAAGACATTTTCCACACCCAAGGCCAAGAATTTTTGCCCCCCCCCCCCGTCCAAAGTGTCTGTATCCGACTCTGGCCACCTGCCAGCTGGTCTGCCTTACCTGTACGCTCTTGCATAATAATTAGCTGACCGCTATGCATGTAATTAGGCCTGTGTTATACAAAATTAGCTTACAACCTCGATAGTCCATACTCCCAAGTTCATTAGCCTATTACAACTCTCTTTTGGTCGACCTTTCATACGTTCGTCTTCACCCATCCAGTCCGTTTAAATGCTGCTGACAAACTAAGAGCCCGACTTACTTGCTCGTCCCACATCTCTACTTCAATGTTGGATCACCTTTATTATAATAATTGGTTTATTACTTCTAGAATTCAGATCTACATGTAGGTTCTTACTTTAATTCACCGGTCTTGCTCTGGCCAGGCACCCAAGTATCTCCGTGATCTCATCCGCCTACCGACTTCAGCATCCTCTCTTCTTCCACTACGCTAATGTGACAGACATGATCTCCTTGATCCGCGAGCAATGACTGCTTTGGTAAAACTCAATCTTTTGCCTTCATTGGCCTTGCACTTTGGAATCAGCTCTCTCCATTCACACGTAGCCTACTTCGTTATTAACTGGTACTCGAAGCACAACCTTTCCATGTCCCAAACTTTCTTTTCTTTAGGTCCTTCGCATTAGGAGTGCTTCTGGTTGGTTTGCTCGGTGAGAGGCGATTCATAATTTTATGGATACAATTATACAATAAATAAAAATATGAATGCGCCCCATATTTTTATCCATAATATTTTTTTATATAGGCCTAATATTGGTTTATTAACATTCAATCTGACAAACCGCAGAATGATTAGTATGATTACAAATAGGCCCGCAGGTTATACGAAATACGGCCCACTATAGCACGACTCGCCGGTCGCCTTTACAGCAGTGGGTTCGGGTTAACACTAATGGCCTAAGTGCTGGATCACTCTTGGTTTGGCCAAACCAGAAGTGGGAGGGCTATCTTATTTTCAGCAGAGCCCGAGGCAAACAACAAAGCAGAAAACGCCACTGGCAGCTAATAGAAACTGTTATAAATTAATGCCCTGTGCGAGACTTGAACCCGGGTCGCGTGGATGTCTCTCAGTTTATCGACCAGCGCTCTCTCAACTGAGCTACCATGCGTGTTGTTACCGACCAGTTGATGCACATTTTCAATGGCTCCAGTACTGTTTCCAGCACCGTAGATGAGTGTTTTCTTCAAGTGGTGAGCAATAAATGTCAGACTAAAATTAATATTTATTGCATGCACTTTGCATTGCTTCATCTCAAACATCTGATTACGTAGCTACTTGGATAACTTATGAGTTTCGCAGTTAATGCACTTTGAAAGGGATTAATTTATGTCCGGAGACAGCAATAAATAACTCTGACGTCCGTTAAATTAATAATCATTACAATTTAATGCCATTTTCTGCCTCATTGTAGGTATCGCCGAAATTGTTACAAAGCCAACCGACACGGAGGTGGTAGTTGATGGTTATACATATCTCAATTGTTCGACTAACAGTCGTCTGAAAATCTATTGGTTCCGCACAAAAGTAGGTAAAGAAAAACAGTTCATCTACCGGAATGATGCATTCCACCCATCGGTCATCAATCGATTCCTAATGGAAAGCAACGAAGCCAACGGAGTTTACAATTTGGTTATTCCGTCTGTGACGATCGAAGATGCTGGACTCTACGGATGTCAAGAAGAGATGGAAGAAGGAAGCAAGAAATCAGCCGAGCTGATTGTTCTAGGTTTAGCACACATTCATACACTCGCTTCACCTAAATACAGAATCAGTGGATGTTTTTGTTATCGGTGTCTTAATGAATCTTCCTTTCATTCTCCTTCTCCTTCCGCTTCCCCTTATTCTTCTTCTTCTTCTTCTTCTTCTTTTTCTTCTTCTTCTTTTTCTTCTTCTTCTTCTTCTACTTCTACTTCTTCTACTTCTCCTCCTCCTCTTTCTTCTTCATGTTCTTGTTCTCTCCTCCGTCAGGCGTACGCCAACGATGAGGCCTCAACATGCCATATCCAACTTGCTCTGTCCCTGATGTTGTCCACCGCATCCCTCATAGCCATGCCATGCGCCATTAGATCTTCTTTTATATTTGCCATCCAAGTATTCGGTTGTCTCCCTCGGCTTTGCTTTTCCTCCACGTGCCCGTGCAACAAATTTAGCTTACTGCAATTAGATTCTTTCAGTGCTTTTACGTGTCTATGCGATTTTTAACTCTGGTATGGCCTACCACGCGTAACAGTAGCCTATCTTGCACTTAGGCCTATTTAGTGCTTAGTCCTTGCCGTGCAGGTCTACACATCGGGTAACGCAATTCCTCCACTCATCCCTGTCGATCGTCAGTACTTCAGCATCCTCCGATGACATTTCCAGACATCTCAAGTCATATTTGATATGGTTTCCAGTTTTTTCGCGGTCTTCCTTTCTTCCAGTATTCCAGGATATCACCTGTTTGGCTCTTCGATTCTCATCCATGCGAACAGTATGCTCCATCCACCTCAATCTTCTTTTTCTAACGATGTTTTCAATTTTTCCTTGTCCCGTCTACTCTCTAATGAATTTGTTCGTCAATTTGTTCCGCCATGATACAATGTCATGTAGAATCCCACTCAGCCATCTATGTCGTGCTGCCTCCTGTCTTTTCTGTTTGTCACCATCTTGGGCCACGTCTCAGAGCCGCACAGCAGTGTGCTCACAACAAGTGCATTGTATACATGCGAATCTTAGTTTCATAGCTTTATCCAGTTTCCTTCCATATCTTTTCAAGCCTTTAAAAAGCAGTGTTTGCCTTGTCTATCATGCGCAACTTTACTTCTTTGTGACACTGATATCAATAATTATTGTCATCAGGCTGCTTAGTGTACACAGCTTAGCGACACAATATGCATCCCTTTCGTACTCCTCTTGCAATTTGAAACCATTCTTTCAACCTTCCTTCATACATCACTGCGCATCGGCAGCCATCGTATAAACGTTTTACGATAAAAAAATTTATTCACTCTCTGAGTCTATTTTTGTAACTCTTAATTTAATTGTTGTCTGTAAGTGCATCTTCAGTTATGAGGATGAAGAGGCTAATACAACGCTCTTGGCAGAGCGTCACAGTTCTAATAAATATGTAAAGATGTGGACATAATTAGGTCTATATTCGCTTTACAAGACATATCGAAATCATTAGCCTTAATTTAAGTCAACAGATTACTGAACGATTTTTTAGATTCAGTTCCTGTTTGTGAGCCACGATCAAAGACGATTGAAATCTTTAGACCGAACAACTGCGGAATAGAACCAACTCAACTCATCTTATCCTGCACAGTGGGATATCACGGCATTGACTCTGTAGAAATGATTAACTATCCAAATAATTCTGATGAATAAAACAGAACTTCGAAATGAACATGGATTTTATCAGACCTAGGCCATTTCTGAAATCTTTGAAATCCCAAAATTGCATAGGCCTACAAGAATTATAGTAGGCCGGGCTAGGCCCTACGCCTACATAGAAACAAGTTAGACTTCACTACGACCAAACCAAAGACACTGACACTCATTTTGATAAGAAATGTTCATAATTATTATGGTCTATAGTCTAATCTAATGCAACCAACTTGATATAAGAAAATCATAATTATGTTGCCTTTGTAGATACAGATCCAGCATGTGAACCACGCATGGAGACGCTTCAGATCATTGGACCAAACACCTGCGAAATAGAATTGGGTCAACTTGTCCTCTCCTGCTCAGTCAAATATCATGGTAATAAAGCTCCAATATTGAAGTGGAGTAAGACCGGAGATAAGACTGAAATCAACGAAGGAGTGACCCACCAAGTCATAGATAACAACCTCATAGAATACAATCTGACGATTAAAGGAAATTCCAATGTGAAGGATGGAGATTCCTATTCTTGCAACACAACAAGATCGGTAACGTTGAACGATGGATGCAAATCCAGCAAAATCAAAGTCACAGGAACAGGTTCGTAGCTTTTCTCTTCAAAACAAATCTTTTTGGTAACATATCGAGACTTTTGGACATAATTCGAATATTATTCCATGCATGATGCAGATCAATTCCGAGTCCATCACTTTCCCGTAGGCCTAATGAGCACACAATGGAGGAACACTGTGACTTGTCAGTTGAAAGAAATGGGCCATGGCGTGAATCTACAGGATTTTAATTTTCTTAGCCTATGCATAAGTTTGTGGGCAGGTTACCATACTTACCCTCACGCCGTTTGATGTTCTTACTGGCAGCACAATGTCATTGTCCACTAATTATTACGTAGCCTATGTATAATATGCAGAAGTCCCGCGTGCCTCTTAGGATTATATTGCGTAATTTTAATATACTGAATTAAAGAGATAACTGCAGTTGAAAAGTTTTCTGCTACAAACAGGCGTTGCCAATTATTGTGGCTGTGGGCCTAACACTCCCTAACAGTGTTGAATAAGTCTCAAACAGACACCAAAATTAATGACAATGTTTTTTTCAGTTTCTGCACGCACACGTCAATAGGCAAATACGAAATTAATTAAAATTGATAGTAAAATAGACAGAATGTGCGACGAACTATCCGCTCTGCTGCAGCTGTCTTCGTTGTCTTGACTTCACTCATCCTAAAAAGCATTAATTTAACAGTTCTCAGCTGTCAAATTTTGGCACATTATTCATTTTATAATAAAGAAGGTATTTGTGAGTAATATACTTAAAATTATCGTATACAGGTGCATATTGTCCCACATGTGCAGCTTCTGAACGCTGCGAACCGTACAAAACTGCATTGATCTGTTTTTTCCTGATCATACTACCAACTGCAATCGGTGGAACTATCTTTGCTTTCTGGTATCTAACAATCCACAGACCAAAGAAATTCGAGAACGGAGGCAAGTCACGAGAGAAATTGCAAAATCTTAAAAATAGGCTATCTTCATCATCGTCATCATCATTGCCGTCGTCATTGTCATCAACATCATCATCATGGTCGTCATCATCATCATCAACATCATCAATTATCACCATTATCATTATTAACCTCATCATCATTCAATCAATTTGTTCAATCGTTACAATGAAGCAATTTCAGTCATAAAATAATACCGGTATATAGCTTAAATAGACCAACTCACCAAAGGGTAATTGTCGTAATGGCAGATTCAATTAAATTCATCAATTGAAACTCATGACATGCCTCGATCCATGGTTTATGAATGCTTCTTATGAGGCACATAACTTGCATTTACAGTATAATTATTTCACCCTTAACTGCCAGCGCAAACAGTGAACTCTGAAATAATTTTGGTACAGGCATCAATGCATAGGCTACTAATCTACACCGTGAGTCAAAAAAAAGTAAGCCAAATTGTTTTTCATATATCTCTAATGCCTGATAACATATCACGCTAAAATTTTCTAAATATTTCGAGAATTGGACGAAGAATATGATTCCAAAATTTCATGGGATAAAGTTGAACGGCTAAAAAGATATGAATCTTTAAACTTCACATGCCGAAATTGCCGTTTACAAGCAATTTTTTTGTCAGATTCAATAAAAAAGTAAGCTAAACTGTTTTTATTATATCTCCAATACCTGATAATTAATCATACTAAAAGTTTCCAGATATTTAGAGAATTGAACCTAGAATAGGATTCCAAAATATCATGTAATAAATTTGAACGGATAGAAAGATATGAATATTTAAACTTCATCTCCGGAAATTTCAGTTTTCAGCAAATCTGTTATGGTGTTCGCTGCACTTTTGATGCCTGATAGTTCCCAATTTTGGTCTTCAGTGATCCTGGAGTAAAATTTTACGGAATATAAAGTGTAGAGCGTGCATAATTAAAGACCGAGTCTACCAGAAAACGATCCATGATATAAACGATCTGAAGCAACGCTTGTTGGAAGTGTGGGATGGCCAGAGGGTAATCGACGATGCTGTTGCCTAATGGCACCAGCGCCTCAAGGCTTGCGTGCAAGCTGGAGGATGACATTTTGAGCATCTTATTTAATTAAATAATCAAATCATACTGTTGGGGTCATATTGCTAGTTCAATTATCTACATATCTGGAAAATTTTAGAATGATTGATCATCAGGCATTAGAGATATGAGAAAAAGTTTGACTTACATTTTACTGAATCTGACAGAAAATTGCTTGTAAACGGCAATTTCTGGAGATGAAGTTTAAATATTCATATCTTTTTATCCGTTCAACTTTATCTCATGAAATTTTGGAATCATATTCTTGGTCCAATTCTCTAAATATTTGGAAAATCTTAGCATGATATGTTATCAGGCATTAGAGATATATGAAAAACAATTTGGCTTACTTTTTTTTGACTCACGGTGTATTAGCCTACAGAAATCTATGTAGCCTAACGCCGCTGCGAGAAAATATCATAATTGCTCTCTGCCTCAGCCTCAACGATGCAATAGCCTAGATGTTATTAGGTACACAATGCTTAGGCCCTTTAAGTTAATAAACATTGCTGAGATAATCAGAAGAGTCGTGACTGGTCGTACATGTGTAAGCTACTAAGCTTATTCTGCCCTGAAAAGGCAAAACACAGTAACTCGGAAAACCAATATTTTGCGCAAACTTGATTTGAAAGTTTATTTCAGTTTATTTCAAATATCTCGGAACTTATTTGTTCAATCCAAACAAAACTCGCACCATAAATGAAGTAAACTGTGTTTTATTTAATGGTAGCAATTAAATATTTTTATTAATATTATTTATACACCAAAACAGTTAAAAATCGTTCGTACTGCGTTTTGGTTTGACATTTCAATGCGAATTGAATACCCCAAAACATAGTACTGCGCTTTGGCTTGACAACTCTATGCAGCGTGCGTGTGTTACATTGATCAACCGATATTGATCTGGATATTTTTGTACAGATCACTGAAGTTGGGACGTGGATAATTTGATTTTGGCTCTAGTTAGAGTAAAATATCTTAAAACCTCATTAAACCAGGATTTCATTCATAATTACCATTTCATTTATAATTCATTAACCCTCCGTTTATCCGTGTATAATGCCCATTCACACACGCGTAGCAATAATAACAACACGTGCCGTGTAAATAACATAGGAAATATTCGCCGAGATGTTAAAACTCATAATTATAATCAGCAATTAAATACATAATAAATATAATAGGGTCTGACACTTACGTAGAATGAATAGACAAACTTAAACTTGAAAAAAATGAATGAAAAACCCAAAAGGGCCTAATATTAGATCACTTCGTACTAATAAATATATTTCACGCGTCTTGTAAACAAAACCGGAAATAGAATATTATACAGAAATATGACGTATTATAGCGCAGTAACAGTAATTTATGTAGTGCCTATACTAAGCCAAAACACAGCACTGCGTTTTGGCTTGACATTCGTTTGGGAAGCGCAGCAGATTCTGTTGTTATAAACACAGTGCTGTGTTTTGGCTTGATTTCCAAAGAAAAATCTCCGACTTAGGCCTACTGTGTTTTGCCAACATAATATCTCGGAAACCAGTGAAAATACAGCTCTGACACTTACAGGGCATGAAGATAGTAACATCTTAAGCGCAAAAATCCAATAAAATGAAAAACGATTTTTTTCGAGTTACTGCGTTTTGCCTTTTCAGGGCAGTATTGTGTTAAGCACACGTTCAAACCCAATAACCTGGCACATTCAATTATTACGGGCACTCTGGCCAAATTCTGCATTATATTAATTTGATGTAGACCTAATTAAATGCCTCCTTTTAGGAACGTCCACGGAAAATCCACGTTCTAATAATTCGACTACGGCAGATGCTGGAACAGAAGAAGAAAGGGTCATGCTTAATACGCCCGCAACATCGCCAGGTGTGGCAGATTAGAATTTTTTTTATTTATTCAGAGATCATCGTGTAAGCTTGCGTATTTCGAATATAGGCCTACTATTAACAATACGAATACAAGACTACGAAATACGAATGTAGGCCTAAGAAATTCTCTATCTGTTACCTTTAACTACCTTTCCCGAGTTAGCAGGAGCTATTTTTATGTAGTGTTTAGTTTGATCAGCGTTTACTATTTAGGTCGCATGCAAGCCAATGGCGACATGGATCTGCCATAAAGACAATGAACTGATTGTGGGCCTCTAATTGCCTTCTTCAAAAGTGACAACCGCTATTATAGCGGTCATAAGATGTTGATTAACGAGGGCTATTTTAAAGGAATTTCTAGAACTGCACAACTACTTCTTTTCCTTCCCATCCTCCACGGTAAATTAGCCTACTTCCAATCGGTCAACAGAAATTTTGGCCGACGAACAGCCGAAAATTTCGTCTGCGACTCGGTTGTTCGTCCGCCCAAAAGTTCGCGTCCTTCCTTTGGTCACGCGTTCGTCCCCCGCAACCGGCAGACCAAGTCTCCGCCCCTGCATTACATACATGGGTTCAATGGACATGGTCGTAATATGCACAGACATAGTTTAATCAGATTTTGAAAAAGTAGTTTTTTTCAGGGAAATTAACCCGTCAAACACCCAAAATGACTACATCCAGCAATGCCCTCTCTCAGTTATGGACCGATATATTTAGCTCTTTACCTGTTTTACGATTGGGCTTAAATTACACTATGGGTGAACCGTTCAGAAGAGTTTCCAGTGTGAAAGGCCCTTGAAAAGAAGCAGGGTTTGAGAAGATGAGAGACTGACAGGAAGAGCTGTATACATAGCGAATAGAAGGGAAAAGCGTATTCCAAAGAGCACGACTAATTGAAACAAAATGTCAAAATGATCAAGACTGAGCCATGGCAGTGACTGTTATAGTACGGAGAAACCAAGAGTTTATAAGTCTATTGCAGGAACAATGTAGACGGTTGTTTTAAGCCGAATGAGACCGGTGTATTGCGTCAACCAGATATTTCTGAACAAGACCCAGTTGAGCATTGAAGATCAGTTTGAGGATCTTATCTTGTAAGTTTAGCCTATATGAGTAGGCCTACATATAGGGAGCCAGTGAAGAGGGGCTTTACAAAATGTTAAAATGCAATGCATACATCAGAACTCAGCAGACAAACTATACATTTCATTATTTATTTAACAAGTGCTTAACAAGACTTAGTGTCATATTTTTCAGGAGAGTGTACCCATGGTTCGGATGTGAAAATTAGAACTCTTGAGAATCAATTAAAGACGTTATCGGATACCATCAACCGACAGAATAACACTATAAGCGAACTGACGCAAAAAGATAAATCAAATAACGAAAAGGTCAAGTCACTCCAACTGGAAAATGACCAACTGAAGACCAAATTAAAGGATATTAAGCAACGTCTTTATCCAAAAGGCAGGTTACACTTGCTGTAATATCGATGCTTTTCATGAATATGAACAAAAAGTAACCGCATCTTTAAACGACAATGAAGTATCAGATTCCATGATCTCTCGGTCCTCACACGTTCTGTCGAACTGCTTCTATGCAGTGTAAAATATTTTGCGACGAAGCTAACAGACCGTAACAATATGAAACCTGTACAATGTTTCGACTTTTTGTTGTATGCGTTTTCAGCTTTCCGACAGTTCTACATGACAGATCAGAATTTCATATCAATATTTTCTATACATTATATACATGTAATTATATAACAAGGTTATTATATCATAGGTCTAGGCTTAGGCTATCTATCCCTGGTTTTGACCTCATTCTAGCTTGGTATTATTTTGCCAATGGTTGATGTCTCCAACATATTATATAATACACTGGTTCTGTAGAAGCTACAAATTGTTTTGCAAGAATAATAGAATAACATCATCGGAAGAGAGCGGTTCGTTATTGGAACCAAATGCACGAAACTAAAAAGCTGCAACAAAATACCGCTGTGCTTTAAAATAGCAAGAATCACGAATTTATGCAATTAGTCTATGCAATTAATAAAAAAAGTGTAACGATACATGTTTTTGAACATTTCAGATTCAGATTTCATAATCAGAAGTTTTGTTTGTTATTTCAGAAAACATCGACTATTTAGATAAACCAATATTGGCTCACATGATTGAATTATCTGATGATGGAAAAGATATATCTGAAAAGCACAATGAGATGTCTGAAAAGAGTAAAAGGAAGGCCATAAACGGTATAGCAGTCTTAGGTAAAGAATTATTTATAGTAACTAAACGTAGTCAGGAAATAGCAGTGTATGATTCAAAGACTTTCCAAAATCAACGCGAAATTGAGATCAGTGGAATGACAGAACCATTGGACATCGCATCCTCCAAAGACACCAACTGTCTTTATATTGTCGACCAGTCAGGTGACAAAAATGAGAGTAAGGTCATGAGACTTGATTCCCGGGGAAAATTTTTGCATCAATGGCCAACTGGTGGGACAAAAGGTCGTCTGTCTACTCATGAATCCAATGTTATTCTGTGTCTCTCAGATAAGCAACTGATAAATGAATATTCACCAAACGGAGAGTTAATTCTAACAGTTCGTTTGTCTCCAGCAGCTAAACTAAATAACCCATTGCATGCCATAAAAGTAACCAGTTCACACTTTGTAGTCAGTCACGGGGATTTCAAGGACGAATTGCATCGTGTGTGCGTTGTTGATTTGGATGGAGAAATAATTAAGGAGATTACAAAATGGGAGAAATCAACAGACACGTCACGTACGAATATGAAAGTACCACTCTGTTTACTGGAGGACAACGAACGATCAATAATCGTGGCAGATACAGACCACAAGCGAATATTGTTGCTGAGTTCTATGTTAAAATATCAAAGAAAACTCATTGAAGAAGATAGTGGTTTGAAACTTATTGGCGAAGACAATGGTTTGAAAGATTTTCCACTCCGACTCTGTTTCGATGATACACAAAGTAGACTATTTGTTGCTGTGAACAAGTGGAGCGACAGCAAGAAAGAGTGGAAAGATGGTCGTATACAAATATTTAATATCAAGTAAAGAATCTATAGTCGCTAAGCGAACATTGACAAATTTGACGGAAGGCCTACTTCCGTAGAGGTATTATAATACCCGAGGAGTGGCTGAACAAAAAAACAAACGATGGCGCCACAACAATCTTTATGGAATTTTACATGTACATACAAACAAATTTGATCATATGCTCCCTAAAATAAGGACGATCATGGAACAAACACGGGCACTAATAAATATTGTTGAAACTTACATTGATCTCTAAGAATTCCAAATTGCCAATATAGACCTACAAGACCAAGTTATAGCTTTGTACTTGCGAATAACATTAAAGACATAAGAAAACCGACTCACTATCTTCCACCACGAAAGAACAAAAGTAGGCTATCCTGCTGCAAGCATGTTCCGTTCTAGAATGATATTTATGTAGACTAATAACTGAAATCAACTAAGTAAACCTAAATGAGGTAAAGAAATAGTTACGATAAAGGAACCGTCGGCATGTTGAATATTTGGATGTAGGCTAGTTGTTAGTAAACTAAGTGTGAACTTCAGAACGAAGATTAAAAAAGTGTGACAAATTCATTCTGCAGGTTGTATGACCAAGATCGCAACAGTGCATAGATGACACTTTAGTTCTGAAATAATATTTTATACAACTATGTGTAATTTCTTTCAATGTGTTGTTAGGTTGTAGCATATAGGCCTGCTATGTTATGCCAATATTATAAGACGATTATTATAGCTATGTTATGATTTCGGCAGCAAGTCTTATTTTATGACATGGTCAATTAATAAGTATTTTAGGGTTATTACTTGCTATGAATAAAGATTATTTCTGAGAGAAGGATTTGTTCACATGAAATGAATCTCTGTTGAATTCAAATAATTTTGTCTTTTGTGCTGTCTCTCACAAACTGATCTGGCTCTAGCCGTTCTATTTGATATGTTCTGATCTCACACAATCGGGTTCGATTTTATCATTGGACGCATTAATTTTAGCAATGAGCAATTGAGCATGGCCTATAATGTAGCCTATAATAGCCTAAATATCCAGCGTAAAACAGAATTTTAAAAAAATCGGTGTCCAACACACAATTATAGGCCTACAATAATTTTCAGATCTTGTTGTTCACCTGTAGGGCCTATAAGTTTTGAAGCCTCTGCTCCATGGAGATTTTGCTTCTCAGTGTTCCTTTCTTCTGATCCTGCGCAAGAACGCTTGGCTAACTGGCCCAATATAATTATCAGACGCGGATGTAAAGTTAGGCCTGTCTGTGGTTATCTTCAACAAGTTTCCTAACATCTGACGACACCGCCTATGGTATTAGGCTACATATTATCTTCCCACAGATATCCATAGGCCATAGATCGAGTTATCGGCTCTGTGTAATCACTTCCAGAGCGGTAACGTCTTTTTTAGGTTGCATAGCCAGGATAGCCTAAATTCCAATCACATATTATACATTTGGACGAAGTAGGCCTAGTTAATGGGAACTTGTAAAGGCAGTGGGCCTAAACAAACAATCCAAGCCTTGCGGTGTGAAATATTAAAGGTTACGATGGCAATATATAAATTATATTTATGATTTTTGCATGGAACCACTTCAAGTAGGCTACTCAGAAACGCTCCAGTCTTAATGATGGATAAAATAATAATTGGATAGTTTTGAAATTCGTGACAATTGACGCTCTTCGTTACTATGGTTACGTATGGTAACCGTTATGCTTAATTGATGCCTCGCCCAATCAGACTGGCGAATTTCATATGTAGCCGTAAGGCCTATTATAATGCTATAGGCCTATATTCGGCTTGTTACGTCAAGACACGACTGAAAGTCTATCGGACCTGTCTTTCAACGACTTGATTTCAATGCGGAGTAGACCGAGTGGACCATATTGTGGGCGTGTGAGCTTATATATTTCACTTTGTCTGTGAGGATCTCTTTTACGCATTCAATGTTCTATCGTGTCCTTTGCAATGCATGACTTTATACGAAAAAAGAGGTTCTACGTGTCTCTAAAATAATACACGCAAGTGTAGAGCAGATTGAGCTATGGAGGCTTACGCATCAATTTCCAACATGCTTCTTAGAAGCTTCCAGCCGAGGTTGTAGTTATCCGTTATCAAAGAACCTTAAAGGGGATGCGTGTCTGCAATTATATTAGGTACATTTGACGATATCATTGGAACCTTCCGGAATCTATTCGCGATAAACTCTGAGCGAATTTACCAAAGGTTATTCTATAATTTAACTATCTCTGTCTTATTCATCTGATATCTTTTTTTCAATTTCTTGTTCAATTCCCTGTGTCTTAACGATGACTTTGACAACATGTATAATAGCCTAAGCAAGCATCTTGTCAGTGTGATCTGAGCTGCTCAGTTCTAAGCAGTAGGCTACCATGATCAGATGTGCAAGAAGTCAAAGAAGCGCATGGTTGCTCAAGAGGGCATCCAATCAGAATTGTTAAAGTAGGTCTGCAGATGTATGTATACAGAGGGATATGTCAAAAACGACTGAAGCTTGTACGAGCTTGTCTTCCAACAACTAGATTTGAATGCAGAGCAGATCGAGTGACTCATCTTGTGGACATATGCGCCCATTTGTGTCATTTCGCCTGTGAGGACCAATACGCATTCAATGTTCTATCATGTCTTTTTAATACATTGCTTTACATGAAACATAAACAGAGGTTGGATATGTCTAGATGCAAGTGTACAGCAGATTGAGTGCCATAATTTAGATGGCTCAGGCATCACTTTCCCACATGCTGCTTAGAAGCTATTGGCAGAGGATGTAGCAGTGCGACGAATCGCATATAGGGGATGCCTGTCTGTGTAGAGTATAATATGACATTGTACATATTGACGACATACTGAAACCTTCCGCAAGTCATTGGTGTAACCCTCTAGCGTTTTAACAAATGTTTCTCCGAAAGTCTTTCTAACTTATTTAACCTATATCCTATTTCAATTTCCTATTTGAATTTCCTGTCTCGAAAATACTGCCATCATCAGATTCGCACTGAAGTGAAAGTGCTCGAGTTAAAAGTTTGGTTAGGCCTTATATTTAATTAAATAATTAATTTAAGTGTGACCTAACCCAGGGTGAGAATTGCCGGGGGCCTTGGGGGTTTCAACCCCCGGTCATTCTTAGAGCCCCATGTCAAAGTCTGTTTTTCATACCCCGATTCCAAGTGGATAATGGTCCAACCCTCTCAGTTAATTTTCCACAATTCTTACACTGACCTGATCTGTTACATTCTTATACGCCGATGTTCCTAGGCTATCTCTATGTTGCGATGCTCACATGTGCAGCAAAAGTGTTTGGATGCTGCGCGTAGTATTAGCCCTACAAGATTACAACTCATAATGTTTATCCCCGGTCTCACCGATCGGCAGGTATAAAGTTGCTGAGCGACATTAGGCCTATAATTCTGCGATACCAGTTTTACACGAGATCTTGATCTAGTTGCAAGGAGAGAATGGTGTTATACAATGAGCAAGAAGCAGCTGCTCGGAGATCAGAGAAATGAGAATATTTTTTTAAACCTTATGCCGTGTTTTTATACGTATGCCTAAGTGCAGGAGAATGGAACTTTCATACCGGTACACCATTATTTTGTCGGCTTAAGTTTCTGAACACATTTCCGCCTACAATCAACGGATCGTATCTATAGTGTTTAACCATTATTATGTAAATACATGAATGAAAAATGAACAGCTCCGTGTTAGCTCATATTCTTATTCCTTAGGAATGTCCTGTAAGTTGACGACATTTGCAACATTATAGCAACCAGACTTGTGTAGACTCGACGGGGGCCCACGCATGTTCTGGCAACCGTGAACTAAGAGCGTATTTGCAAAAGATGAATAGCATTAGGTAGGCATAACTACTGTTTTACGAGGTTAAGATAGTAAATGGAATACGAAAAGAACTGCCTATGGATCGCCCTAATTATCATACGTACCATGAACTCTTGCATTCTGCCGCAGTTCTAAAACAGGGGAGCAGGACAATACCCCCCCGGACAATACCCCCCGGACAAAACCCCCCGGACAAAACCCCCCCGGACAAAACTCCCCGGTATAAAACCCCCCCGGAACAAACCCCCCCGCTCACATGCAAACATACATACATACATACATACATACATACATACATGTATGTTTGTATGTATGTATGTATGTATGTATGTATGTATGTATGTATGTATGTATGTATGTATGTATGTATGTATGTATGTATGTATGTATGTATGTTTGTATGTATGTATGTATGTATGTATGTATGTATGTATGTATGTATGTATGTATGTAGGCATGTATGTAGGCATGTATGTAGGCATGTATGTAGGCATGCATGTATGCATGCATGCATGTATGTAGGCATGCATGCATGCATACATGTATGTACGTATGTATGTATGTATGTATGTATGTATGTATGTATGTATGTATGTATGTATGTATCTATGTATGTATGTATGTATGTATGTATGTATGTATGTATGTATGTATGTATGTATGTATGTATGTATGTATGTATGTATGTATGTTTGCATGTGAGCGGGGGGGTTTTGTCCGGGGGGTTTTATACCGGGGGGTTTTGTCCGGGGGGGTTTTGTCCGGGGAGTTTTGTCCGGGGGGTTTTGTCCGGGGGGGTTTTGTCCTAGACTCCTAAAACAGTACCGTAATAGATTTGATCGGAATTACTTTTTCGTGCCCAGCTACTTACATGTATACTCTTTGCATTCGATTCGGTGCTCATGGATAAAGCAGTGCGCTGCGCCTATCGTTATGTAGAATAAGCTTACGTGATATGTAGGGTTGCGTTTTTGAAATAGAGAATTCATTATTGAAAGCTTCAAATCATGGGTGACACAGAATTCAAAAGGCTTTAATCTACGACAAAGTAAATTCCTTTGCTCTGGGAAATTACGTAGCAGCGAAGTCACTGCTACATGTATAATAGAGCAATTTAACTGCATGCTAAACTATTAAAACATCAAGGTGCCGTACTGAATGTTATGGTATGCTTATGCCTCAGTGTTCACTGCCTTCAAAAGTTTCCTCTCTCTGCCTGGTGAATATTCTTCTCGATTTTCTAAGTTCGGCCTACTCACGGTAGCCTAGGTCTACTCAGTATACTCACGGTATGCATAATTATTTATAGCCTAGTCCTAATTTATTTTACCAACAAGTGGCCTAACTTTCGGCTAATTGGTATTTATGGCGCTAATTAAACGTTTCGTTATGACGATAAAATCGTGTGACCTGTTTGCTTTATGGCATAATAACGGCAATCAAGAGGAACTTTACTTCAGTTTTGGTCATAGTCTGGCCATAATCCGTTAGGCCTATCCGTGTGCGGGGACTCATGAAACCATTGCCAAATAGGCAGCATAGGCTAGTAATCCTGCAGCTCATCAACCGCATGTATCGAAAGCAAAAACCACCTGGATAAACCATTGAACGAGGCATAAAAGTAGCAGACAGTTTCATGCTAAAGCCATTGGTGATCATTCTGTCTATACAGTGCTGTTGCTGCAGTGGCCAGGCAAAAGAACCAGCGTATTAGGCCTATACGCTAAGCGAAGAGGTGGTCGAAGGTTAGTAGGCTACCGTCGCTTCAATATTTAGGCCTATAGGCCTACGTAATAATTATTATAGATCTAATCTATTCGATTCTGTTGCTTCTCTGCAATTTTGACATCTAAGTTTCGACGTCTAACTTTGTTCAGAATATTTCTACGGTGTAACATTGGCGAGCGATTCTTTGTCATATTTGGCCGTCATCTTGAACGGCATAATATGATGCGTCTTTAGTCCATCCTAGATTGTATCCTGATAATAATTACGGTAGCCTATATAAATGAAAGCCAGGCAATCGAAGTGGAAATAGTTCGCTTCTGGTGGGTTTTTCTTTTGGGCCAATGATTAGATTGTATGCCCCTACTGTGAGAGGCCTTTTAACAAGTTTCTTTAATATGCTTGGAATAGAATAGAATACTTCGCCTCCAAAAATATATATTATAAGTCATCAACTAAGGACTTACAACGTGACTTTATTCCGCGTGTAGCGTTAGAGCCTAATAATCCTGAACGCTGTAAAATAAATTTACCATGTGCACGTTTCAGATAAATATTATGATTCAAAACGCTGAATCGTATATATGCATGTTGCTTGCAAACGATTCTGGCAAAAGTTCAATTAGAAATTTATTTATTCAGTCATTCATTCAGTGTATGAACTTATATAACGCCACTTCAAGAAAGCCAAGCAGGGGTGCTCCCAGCCCAGACACGGCAAAATGGAAAAGACTTAAGAGACATTATGGAATACGATTCTACGGAAAACTATAGGCTAATTCAGCAACGTTCTCTACGCCAGCCTACATGACATGAAATGCAGTAAGCAGACCACATAACAGAGTACGAAGCAATCGTTATTGTCTGTAGCCTATGCGTTAGGTTACAATTATGATGTCCATATGGTATGGTTAAAATATAACCATACCACAATATTATTGTATTGCACAGTGAACTCGTGCATGGCTATAATTGGCTCAAGCGAATCACGTATTGACATGAAACATCGGGATTCGAAGCTGAGACATGCAGACTATATAAATAATTATAAAATAATTCAATGACATAACAAACTTCATCTGTTCAATTACAGAATAGGCTACTGGAAAGAATATTTTTGTGATGGGTCAAGGCAAGTCATCCCGTTCAAGTGAGTCGAACGACTAAATTGTTTCTTTTCTGCTAACGCATGCAACATATTTGCAACAAATTATTCAGCTCGTCAGTAACTGCTTTGGGCTTGAATTTGTTCTGGACAACTCTAACAGGCCTTGCCTGGCAGCGTTTCTATGGGCCACAAATGGAACATAGATATGGGAATATGAGGACCAAAATGAATTATATTGTGGTGTGCGGTGGTGTAGGGGAATCTTAGGTGCCGCGGAGCCTGAAGGCTGTGGGTTAAAATCACCTCAAGCTGCCTTGTAGGCTTGTACAGAATTTTATTGCTCATGCGCTCGTAAGTCCAATTCTATTGTCAGCTCTGCAAGCGCACACTTATTTATTCACATCATGGTTCATTCATAATTTATGATCAAGTCCAAGTTTGGTTTTCACTCATAATTTTACTATTTTTAATGTTGATTATTTAGTATCCTGGATAGTGGATATATCCACCAAGGTCGCATTTTTCAGACTTTCGTTTGACCCGTGAATATTCGTAGACCTTAGACACGGTGACTATAATTGTGCCTTTACCGGATAAATGTTAAGAAACGAAGCTTTGATGTCACTCATAAGTAAGAGATTTAATAGGATTAATAACATTGTTCAGAACTCAAACTCGCCATTACGGCCTCCTGCATGGAAGCTTAGTCAAGAACTAAGGAACAAGAACATCCGACTATACAACAGTAGAGTCAACATAGTCGTTACTATAGCGCCACTTATAAAGTTCAACACCCCTCCTTAACGACTAATTTATCCTAATAACAAAATATACTGTTCTCTCAAGTTAACCCAATTTCACAAGTAAACTTCCTAGTTTTAACTGCTTCTAGAGGTTTAGTTAAGAGATCAGCTATCATATGTTCACTAGGACAATACTTAATCTTAATGTCTAGTTCCTTATTTCTGTACATTTATCGAACAAAATGATTTTTAGTTCCGATAAATCATCCAGATCTTTCATAACCAGAGTTTCATTCATAAGATCTTCAAAGTCCTTGATCATTGAAACTTTTGTTGCTGCCACAATTAAGTCATCCACATGAATTGAAATATAAATCCATCCATCATCGTACTGTTTTGAATATAGACATAGATCATTATCACTTCTCTTGAATCCATTAGTGATAAGTACTTCATTGAGCTTTTTGTTCCATTCATTCGCTCCTTGCTTGAGTCCATATAAATTCTTTTCCAGTTTACAGACAACTTCTGCAGCGCCTTTCTGATATCCATCAGGTTGTTTCATGTACACTTCATGAGATAAATCACCATTCAGGTAAGCTGTTTCCACATCATAGTGTTTTACCGTCATGCCTTTAAGTCCTGCTATAGTCAAGATAGTTCTCAATGTTGATGGTTTTGCCACAGGAGCAAAAACTTCATCATAATCTTCTCCAAATTTCTGAGAATATCCTTGTGCAACTAAACGTGCTTTATATCTTGTTATGTTTCCTTTTTCATTCCTTTTGATTTTGTAAACCCATTTACTACCAATTGCTGTTTTGTTTCCAGGTAGTTCTGTTAAGATCCATGTTCCATTTTCATTTAGGGATTTCATTTCTTCATCCATAGCTTTCCGCCAGGATTGTTGCTGTTTACAAGATATTGCTTCCTTATAATTTCTTGGTTCTGACTCAGCCGTTGTTACTTTATTGATTGTTTCAATTAACCTTTCAGCTGGTTTACCTTTGTTAACTCTTTCTGATCTCCTTAAGTTTATCTGTGAGTCTGTAGTTTCTGTATCATGTTGAATTATTACCTCCTCTGGTAATTTGTGTGTTGGAAATTGAACAATTTCATCATCAAAGTCTGAATTTGATGACTTCTCTTCAACATCAATGTCTGAATCACTCACTTCCGATAAATGTGGATCAGTCTCAAGAAATATCACATCTCTACTAATGTACACTTTGTCCGTGTTCACATCTAGTAGTCTGTAACCTTTTGTACCTTTTTCATAACCTACAAAAGTTAATTTCTTGGCTTTGTCATCCAATTTCTGTCTTTTTTCTGCTGGAATTGCTACGTAAGCTTTTGATCCGAATCTCTTTATGTAGCTCAAATTTGGTTTTCTTTTGTTCCACTTTTCATATGGAGTGCCTTCAATACCTTCAACTGGTAATCTGTTCTGTAAATGAGTCGCTGTCATAATGGTTTCGCCCCAATATTTTAGCGGTAGATCTGCATCATTTAACATACATCTTGTCATCTCAGTAAGATAACGGTTCTTTCTTTCAGCACAACCATTCTGTTGCGGTGTATAGGGGTTTGTGAATTCAGCTTGAATTCCTTCACTCTTCATGAATTTCTGTAACCTTTCGGCTGTGTATTCCCCTCCTCTATCTGATCGAATTCTTTTCGGTGTTTTACCAAATTTTGTCTGGACATGCTTGACATACTCTTGAATTTTGTCAGGTACTTCAGATTTATTTGCCAATAAATACACTTCTGTATATTTACTGTGATCATCAATCATCGTCATGAAATATCTTTTCCCACCTGGTGTTGTTGTCTGCATTGGTCCACAGACATCTGTATGTATTAAGTCTAGAATTTCAGCTGACTTGGAATCTGACTTCTTTGGGATAGACTTTCTTGTCATCTTTGCTTCAATACAACATTCACATACACCTGAGAATTTACACGGCTTGATGACGATCCCTGATACTTTATTCTGATTCACCATGTTCTGTATAGCTTTTGAATCTCTGTGTCCCATTCTGTTGTGCCAAACGTGTATGCAACCTGTGCAACTTTGTGCAACCTGTGCAATATGGGTTTCTTTTACTTTATGTGTTTGTTCAGAGATTCTCACTTCAAACAAATCATTTTTGTCATCTGCAATTGCTATTGTTTCTCCATCCTTTATTATGATGCATCTGTTTTCTTTGAAAACCACTTCACAACCTTTATTGACAAGTTTCTTTACTGATAGTAAATTTCCTTTCAATTGTGGAACGTACAAGACTTCACACAATTTTGCAACATGTATCTCTCCATTTTCCTTTATGAAATTAATCATTACCTCACCACTTCCTGCAGTTTGAATCTTCCGACCATCAGCGAGAAAAACTTCACTTTTGTACTGTCTGTTAATGTTCAAGAAGAAATTTCTGTTACTACACATGTGTGTTGTTGCACCGGAGTCAACATGCCAAATACAACTGATGTCTTTTTCGTATGCTTTAAGACATGTATGTGCTACTTTTTCTGGAGGGTTTTCTTCAATGAAATTTTCTCTCAATGTTTTTGCCACATGGTCTGTGTTTCTTTCTTTCCACTGGATGTACTTCCTGCAATCCCTTTTTATATGGTTAGGCTTTTTACAGAAAAAACATGTGCGAGATTCTTTAGGATGTGTTACTGATTTTGTTGCTTTTAAAGCCTTTAATTCTTGTCCTTTATGTGTCGCGAAATTACTTGTCCTTCTTGCAGACTCTTCAAGCAATTTTCCTTTGACTAATTCCACAGTCAAATCATCTTCAGGTCTGCTTTCTAATGCTGTAATCAGTGTCCCATAACTTTCTGGAAGACTACTGAGGAAGAAAGCGACTGTTAAATGCTCTGCCAACGTTTCACCCAACGAAGTAAGCTGGTCGATTAAATTCTCCATTTCTGCAAGATGGTTTTGCATATCGCCATGCTCTGTTAACTTTAATGCACACAGTTTCCTTAATAAATTTACTTTACTGGACAGTGTTGCCTTTTGGTGATACTTTTTCAGTTCTTCCCATGAACCTTTTGCCGTAGTTTGCTTTCTTATTAGATGAAGTTGATTATCTTCAACTAACAAGCCTATCGTGGCTCGTGCTTTTCCATCTTTACTTTGCCACGCTTCCGTAATAGGATTAGGAGTTTCTTTAATGACAGTGTCCCACAAATCCTCTTTAATTAACAGGAGTTCAACTTTAAACTTCCACGTTTGATAGTTCTGATTATTCAACTTTGCGATTTTACCTTTATCCGTCATCTTTATTCTTTCGGAGAAAAGAAATAAACAACTGACTCTTGCATTTCTGTCACGACGAAGAGAACAGTCACATGTCACGCTTTACCGCGTAGTTGACCGGATTTTCCTTATTAAAGTATCGCATCCTAAACTCTTTTACTCTTTGAGATCATCTTGTGCACTGGGCCCATAACCTGTTAAGAAACGAAGCTTTGATGTCACTCATAAGTAAGAGATTTAATAGGATTAATAACATTGTTCAGAACTCAAACTCGCCATTACGGCCTCCTGCATGGAAGCTTAGTCAAGAACTAAGGAACAAGAACATCCGACTATACAACAGTAGAGTCAACATAGTCGTTACTATAGCGCCACTTATAAAGTTCAACAATAAAACGGTCCTGACTCCTGCTCAAAGTTACGCCGAAGATCACAGAAATTAATCTTTATGGTTGATTGCTTAATTGTCACGCTCCGAATGTATGAGCAGGATAGGACGTCTGTTTCCACAAGGATTAGCCTATATATTGCGACTACATCGAGTTGGCCAGTTTGGCCACCTTGAACATTGGAGGCTGCAATGAGTAGGCAACTGGTGTGGCATGACGAGTTGCCCGTTGCTATGAATCCGCTGCAGGTAGTCTGGATTTTTAATGAGAGGTAGGCCTAATTGTGGGATCCGAGGTGATCCCGATAATATAAATGTCAGGGCTTAAAGTGTGGCAGGACGGTCATGGACGGTGTTCTGGGCTCCTGGCGCTTATTTTTTTAAATCTCTAAGCCGTCCTGCCACTTATTTTCCAGCACACCTGAAAATGTAAGGGGCGTCCTGACACTTCTTTTGGACAGGTAAGGGGCGTCCAGGCACTTTTTTTACACTTTTAGCGCTGAATACATGTATACATGTAAATATTATTATTATCTACTTGGATAAAATCGTGGCTTAAAAGACATGACATTGTGTATGTGTTCATTGTCTCAGAGACCGAAGCTGTTGGAACAAATGAGAACGAATCGAATCAAGAAATTCAGCAGAATGGATTTACCTACCACACACAAAACCATGAAGACTCAGAAGAAGAGGTGCAGGCAAAGAGCGAAGCGGGTAAGACTATTATAAGCCGAACAGTAATGCGCATTGTCTATGTGGGTGAATCTTGGTTACAGCCCATACATGTAAGTTGAGCAATTTTCCCATTATTTATGCTTCAATAAAAATTCAATTTTTCAAATGGTCAGAATCCTATCGCAGATGAACAAGTAGGCCTACACTTGAATATCTGGTTCATGAATTTGTAAAATCACTGATGACAAAATATCGTGACATAAGTTATTGTAGGCATATACTCTAACCGCGAGATCTTCCTAAATAGCCCGCGGTCTCTAACCGTCTCTTCATAGATAGCCAAATCCAGTAAACATAGGCCTAATTATGCATATTATGCATAGCTCGTAGATATCACCGTTGGACAGCTATAGGTCTGAAAGATTCTAGGCTATAATTATAGACCTAACATGAAAATTCTGGAAATTTTGATTCCATAAAATGATCTCCATAATTATGAACCTGTTGGCGACCTAGCAAGTTAGCTATTAGGCCTATAATGAAAAAATTGCTTTTCATATAAAAATAATAAAATCCAACCTTACAGATTCTATACCATTCTGACCATTCATTGTTGCTATTTATTTATTTCATATTTGATGATGTTTATCTTTCTTGCAGAGCTGAACTTCGACGAAGATCCAGTTTTTATTCAGACATTCAGAACAAAGACTGGAAAGAAAGACGGAAAAGCAATCTTCGGATTAACAGTTGTCCACCAGCAACTGTTTATCATTAGCAAACACAGTCCAGATGTTGAAGTCTACGATTCAAAATCATTGACTTTCAAGAAAACATTTCACTTGAAAGGACTCTACGATCCTGTGGATATAAAGGCTTCCTTTAATCGTAACTGCCTTTATGTATTTGATTGGAAAGGTAAAGCTAACGAAATCATGAAAGTCGGTCTTGACGGGAAGTTGATCACACGATGGAAAACTGGAGACGATGGAGGATATATTTCAATTACACCGGAAGGAAATGTTCTCCTGAGCGTTTGGGAGAAAAGTCTACTAAAAGAATTTACGGCTGATGGAAAATATCTTCGCGAGATTCAGTTGCAGTCAACTTTAAGCGAACTCCGGTCAGCTGTAAAACTCTCCAACGGTCATTATGTTGTTAGTCACGGAGAGGATGACAGTAGTGATCATCGTGTTTGTTTAGTTGACGAAACAGGTGTTGTGGTTAAATCCGTTGGAGTAAAGCAAGGTTCATTGAATGGAGAATTTAATGGTCCGAACTATATATATATTTGGTTGTGGATGGGTCCGGGTTCATCTTGGTTGCTGATCAGAATAACAGACGAGTTGTTCTGCTGAGTCCAGACTTAGAGTTTAGAAAGGAAGTTATTCGTGAGAGAGATGGCTTGAGATATCCAGTGAGAATGGATTTGGATCGCACAAGTGGTCGATTGTTCATTGCTGACAACGATCATCTTGAGAGTGGGACAGGTTGGAGAGACGGAAGAGTAACGGTTTTTGACTTTCAGATTATCAAAACGTAATGAACAAATAGGCTAATCATGAGATC
>OX243814.1:3021530-3089030 GCA_945859605.1 Lumbricus rubellus | reverse complement strand
CAGTGAAATGACGAATAACGGATCTAATTACTGAACTACGTCAACTGTAATTCGATTATTGGAAGGCAATCAATAACCCGATGAGTGCATCATAAATTACAATAAGACGATCATAATTTATTGTCAATAATCACACAATGACATCAGAATAAACGACAAACAATTTAGGCTATTATTTTATTATTGTCGCTATCGCCAATGATATTAATGGTAGCAGGCTGGTTGTGGGCTAATAGAATAGTGATTGCATTGTTACTATGAATTATTACAATATCTAGGCATATACTAGCCTATAATATAGGTCCTGCCTATTTTTTACGAATAATAATAAAAAATATTATTATTTGAAATGTCTTACAGGGTTTCGGAATAATGGCGGCTGTGCTGGGCATCTTGGGCTTTACTGCTGCATGCTTTACTGTTCGGAAGCTTTATCAGCTCTATAACACTCGTAAGATTTCATTCTGTAGGCCTACATACATAAGCAATTATGGGTCAGACCTATAATATAATAGGACTATAATAATTATATTATTGGTTATTATGAACGGACCTTTGTCACCGGTGCAAGCTGGTGTCTGCCTATGCGGTATTATAGGCCTATGGGTTATAATTATTATAGTCTACTTAGCACTGCGCTAGGACAAAAATTATTTTTTAGGTTTGAACCAACTTAGTGGACGTCTCGTTACGATTATAAAAATTGCGCTGCAAAAATATTATTGCTGTATCTTGTGACATTCGGATTTTTAAATTTATCCTGTAATTAGACTGTCTGGACAGGACCAGAAGGGGTTTACGGTAATAATAGACGTGTACACTCTGGCATGAAGAGCGTATGGAAGCGGGATCGCTTCCCACTTCTACCCTTCCCAACAGTCGACCCAACCTTCCATGATTCAGCAGATGGCATTGACACAATTTACGGCAAGACATGTGGGCGTCTTGAATGGCCACCAAACAGTAACTGTTAAATTTGACTCCATTTAGAGCTTTTTGATCAGCCGTTTATTCCATGAAATTAAGTGAAGATTACAAATTATTATTATTATTATTATTATTAATATTAATAATTATACTCGCGATCAGTTGAACGTCTCTTTATGAGCAATAATTAAGAGGCCAAACTGCTCTGTCCCTCCTACGCTTTTCAATCATGATTCACAAAGGTTACATTTAACATAATATACAGAGTAATATCCTTGTCCACGCTCTGTTACAGTAGCCTAGGCTAGTCCAAAATATTGCATGATTCTGTCGTATTCTGCTCCAGTCCTTCTTGGGGGTTTAGTTAACATGGAATCATGGGATTCCATATGGATTTTGGTAATTCAAGTATTCTGAAGCCGTTGCGTCTGCTTCTATGGACTGGGGTCTGGATTGGTAATAATAAATTATAATTAATCAGTGGTGGCGACAGCTGCAACCTACAATTTCAGTAGATCCTGTCAGGGTCATGAGAGTTATTGAGAAGGTCGATGAAATGTAAAAATTATATTAAAAATTCCGAAGAATTTTTGCAAACTAGTCATACGGCAGGTTAAGAGTGAAATAGGCAACAGACCTGGCAAGATAATGACCTGCCGCGACCTATCATGGTGACGCCACCATTACCTATCAGTGATGGGATAAAAAAAAGTAGGAAACTTTAATCAAAGTAAAACTATTCTTTAGTTGGAGCAGACTTTTAACAGAATAAAATAATAGCTTCATCAACTGATATTATTTAATTTAATAATCAAATAGCTTACCTTAGGCCTATACTTTTTTTGGAGCTAAGTAGGCCTAAATGACAGTAACAAAATCATCAAAATTTTACAGTGGCCCTGCTGATTCTAATAATAATCTTTATGACTTATGAGTAAGCTTAATCATTGAAAAAAGTCTTATTGCCAATTAAGTCAATTAAACTGCATTGCATGATGCATCAGTGCTTGCATTATTGCATAGCAAAATTTGTCTTCATTTTCTACTGATGGAACTGTAGGCCTAGTAGTAGCCTACTAGCCTATTATTACTCCAGCAGGCCACCGTTACTGAGCTTGAAAGTGAAAATGTCATTAACCCTCTCTGCACTCTTAGAGGGCAAACTAATTAAATTAGTTTTTAAGAAAAAAAATTTAAACCTCTGTTATTTTGGAAAAGTTGAATTTGTTTGTCTAGCTAACTGATTTACAAAAATTAGTTGCCAACTTGTACTTCAACTTTTAAAAATTTTAGCTAAATAACCTAGGCCTAGACGCAGCTCTACTCAACTAAATTAATGTCCATCGCTGCTGTCTATGCTGTCACTTGCAGCTGTTAAAATGTAATTCACATACTGTTGGAAGCATGCAGGACAGTAGGTAGACCCTATAACAGATATTTTACCACGAAAGAAAAAGCAATCCGATTCTGATTTAGGTTTAGATTTGATTACTCCATTCAGTCGCGGTTTCTTGTAGCCTACACCGGACAGGATACTGAAGGCCCACAGTAAATTAGTGTTCTGCTTCTATTTTGTTATTAGATTCATTGTGTTCTCTTAATTAGCCAATAAAGTTCTTTGCTGCAATTATTTCGTAACTCTCTAGGCTGCAGTATGTAAAGCGCCAAGAATTTGCTTAAGTTCAATAAAAACTTACTCTACTTATTTAAATGCTTACATGTGTAAATCACTAAGGAGGTCGAAGAAACGAGGAAGCAGAGGAAGATCATGACGAAAACATCGATCCTACACCAAACTCGCAAAACAGCATCACACTGGACGACAACTTGAACAGGGAACACGACGAGCAGGACGGTGTGGAAAATGCAGATTCAGACACAGAGGAGAATATGGGTCTGAGAAACGACAACGAGCAAGACTTCGAAAATGCGACACAAAACCTGAAGACTTGTGATAAAGAAGGGTCTGCCGGTGAAAGAATTCCTGAGCAAGGTTTGCAGGCAGTTTTGTATCATGGCACCTAGGCTATTATAGGTTAAAAGCAACGAAATTTATACAACAGCGAGAATCAGACCAAACTTGCCATTCGCCTTCTAGAGGTGAATCGAATAGGCTAAACTAAAGCAATACATAATGTCTGATGTCACCAGATTTGGAAAATGGATGCATGCCTGAAAATAACACAGCTGCTATTGAAGCAGGCATCAAGGGCTATGCTGCCAATGCCACAGCAACGAGATGTTAAATATACCGGTAATAAAATTATTATCTTCTGGCAAAAGATTGTAGCTTATGATCAGTGTTGGTAACTCACTGGGTAAAGTGTACGCTAAATATACCATAATTATCTTTATTATCTCAAATATCTTAGTTTTGAACCGCAAGTAGTGATAGCAACTAGTTTAATTTAGGCTAATGTGCGCCACGCCTAGTATAAAACACCAATAATTATAATCCTACGATAAAGTATCATTTTCGTGCTCGCTTATAAATATTACAGTATTTTTTATTTTTCAACAGAGATAGATTTCGAGAAAAGTCCAACGTTTTTTAAGACAATCAGAACAAAAGCAGCAAAAACGCAAATGAAAGCAATATTTGGTTTGTCGGTTCTCAACCAGGAACTGTTTATAATAAGTGAACACAGCGCAGATGTCGAAGTCTATGACTGCGGGTCATTGGATTTCAAACGTCAGTTTAAGTTTGAATGTCTCTTCGATCCGATTGATATAAAGTCCTGTTCAAAGAATAACTGCTTGTACATATT
This sequence comes from Lumbricus rubellus, assembly GCA_945859605.1. Taxonomy (NCBI): domain Eukaryota; kingdom Metazoa; phylum Annelida; class Clitellata; order Crassiclitellata; family Lumbricidae; genus Lumbricus; species Lumbricus rubellus. The sequence goes on along the minus strand of OX243814.1, from coordinate 3,085,335 downwards.
CGACTGGAAGGTCGAATCCAGCGAGATCTTCAGGATTGGCTCAAATGGAGAATTGATCACAAAATGGACGACAGGATATGACGGTGGATACATTTCAATTACACCAGAAGCAAATGTACTCCTTAGCGTTTGGGATAAAAGTCTACTGAAGGAATTCACGGCTGATGGAAAACTTCTTCACGAAATTCAATTATCTTCGAGTATAAGTGAACTGCGCTTAGCTATTAAACTTTCAAATGGTAATTTTATAATTAGCCAAGGAGAGGACGAAGACAGTGAACACCGTGTGTGTTCAGTGGATGATAAAGGTTTTGTGTTGAAGTCGATCGGAGGAAAGCAGGGTTCATCTAATGGAGAGTTTGATGGTCCAAATTACCTGGTTGTCGATGAAACAGGGTTCATCTTGGTTGCTGATCAGAATAACAGGCGAGTTGTTCTACTGAGTCCAGACTTAGAGTTTAGAAAAGAAGTTATACAAGAAAGAGATGACTTAAGATATCCAGTGAGAATGGATTTGGATCGCACAAGTGGTCGACTATTCATTGCTGACAACGATTATATTGAAGGTCGCACTGGTTGGAGAGACGGAAGACTAAAGGTGTTTGATTTCGAGTTTCGTCATTGAAACATCATCAAATCACCTTATATCGTCCAATAACTAAAGTCTACTGATCGTGGTGATGCGAACTTCCTCTGAAGTGCAGGTGTATCATTTTGTGGTAGGCTAACATACGCGATTGACCAAACAAGCTAAAATTATATCTGTAAGGATTTGCTTCTCAACGTTGATACCAATAACTTACAGTTGCAGGAACGAACATGCATGCTTGCTTCTTTTGCATAACAGTATTCTAGGCCTACTTTAAAAGGGCGGCCTAACATTTCGTAATAATATTGCGCCTCAAATTTGTGGGTGTTAGCCTACCCGGTACTTCATTAATTGTATAATAAAATTTTCAAGTTTTGCTGCATGCCATGACTATAATTATTATAGGACTACTGCTTTTCCACCAAGTGTTCACGTTGCCTTTTAGTAGAAGTTAATGATTAATCTTGCAGCTCGTTAGCCTCAAAAAAATAAAGGTGAAATTATAGGCAATGCGTCTATCCACAGAAGAGGAAGCAATTCAAATTCGTGTCGAATGTCCAATGTCTTGTTCGTAGGTAGCCTAAGTGTCATAGTGGTCTTCACGGCCTCCCCTAACCACGAGTCTCAACTTAAGACTATCACAACATTCACAAGGCAGTCGTTTGACCCTTTTAGTATATTAAAGGTTGATCATGTTATGACATTTGCTGTGCGTGTATTATGAATCTCGCCTGTCATTTATAATCCTCGATCTTATGCAGTTCTGGTACTCCGACCATTTGGAAGGATGGAAATCCTTTGATCGGTCTTGCCAGTGGCGTAGACAATGGGGTTTGAGGGTTAACCCTCCATTGGCTTAGGAAAACCTTTTAAAAAGGCTATTGTGTCCAATTACAATAAGAAAAACAAGCATCCGGCCATAAACCCCCATGGGAAATTCCTGGCTACGCCACTTGGTCTTGCAGCAATCCGAAACTCATGACTCCCTCTAACCCAATCCCAACGACTTAATTCTGACTCCCTTCTTCTAAGTAGCGTATGTTCATAGAACAACAACAAAATCTGACTCGTCGAGGCGCTCATCAATAAACTGATGCCCTATTATAGACCTAGATGCGCTTGGCGTTCGAGTTGCGCCTTAGAAGTGATTATTGCCGCACAACTAACGAATTTTCCATTCTGTACATGTAGTCTACTTATAACTATGCCTATTGTCTCTGACAAGCATCTCGTGAAACGTCGCTTGATCAATTTTCAAATAGGCCTATACAATTCGAAGTTGGACCAGAAGTCACCAAAGGTTATAACTTGAATGTTGATACAATCCAGCCAAGGATGGGTAGTAGCATATAGTCCTATACTTCCTGAATGCAGGCTCATAGTTGAAAAGTTCAAAGCTGAGACGAAATACTATTATGCCTAATCGTAATGGCAGACGATCACAGGTTGACTCACACGTCATTGCAGTAATTGTTGCCTATTCTTTGAAATTGATGGCATCAATAATAATTATAATTATTTCAAGCACTGTAACATGTAGATCCGTGATAGGAGTCCACCCATAGGCCTAATTATTAAGGGCGGACTCCACTTTAGGATTTGACAGTGTCCGGTTGCATTTTCAACTGCAGGGGATAATCAACTCCGGGTCATTGCAACGATGAACGAATGACTGTGTGATTTGATGCGGAATTAGTTATTAATTATATACATGTAGGCCTATAAATTTAATTAATTTAGTGTTCAATTAAATTTAAAATCTCCATAATACACGACTTGGCATGAGTCCCAATTAAGCTAACCCATGAGGAAACTAATATTATAATGGGGGAATGAAACATTAGCGATTTCATATGCCGAGTCTCTTCCCACCCACGTACAGAATAGGCCACATGCAGTGGGTGTAGGCTACAGTACGTAGGCTAATTCGCCGCAGCCTGCTTGGATGTAGACGCGCAAGTATCTTGATACAAATTTCTGTCCTGATGGGGATTTGAACTCCATACCTAATGTTTGACAATCCAGCACAATAACCACTATTAGCCTAAAATGGACAACCGGCACCATTTGATAGTGGTGGAAGCTGATTATAATTATTTAACCAATTATACACGAATGAGCGAATGAATGAATGAACGAAAACATGTTATACTTGGTTCCCGTAAATTAACGTAGGCCTGGCCTATTATAATAGGCTTACTCGAGATCTAGCGTCCTAAATTATTCGCCATTGCATATGGTTTCACGTAAGTCAAATAAGTTGAATTGACGAACACATTTCTTGGTAGGGCCTAAATAGGCCTATAAATCGGATTGATGAAAATAATTTAGGCTACAATGAATTGGAAGTCGGATGACTCGGATATACGATTCTACGTGTATTTTTTAAATCTCGCTGAAATCGAAGCTGGATTGATGGGCACTACTTTTTAATTGAATAAAAGTTATAGCCTAATAATGAAAAAATAGGCCTAATTGCTGCCTAAATTTATAGAAGCGTTTAACGGTTATACTGATAAAAAAATTCAAAGAAGATAGCCGGATCAATGAGAAGGATTCCTGCCAAACTGGAAGTCGGATTGATCAGAAATGATATGCTAGGCCTAAAATGCTCCAACGATCGAGAAATAATTTTACGATGCACGTTAGCCTATGCTAGGTCTAACATGCGCTAACACAGATCTTTTGGTTGAAAATCCAGCACGGTAGCCTAACTGTTAAACGTAGGCCTAGGCTACTCCGCTTTGCTTATAGGATAGGCTACGTGTGCAAGCCTAAGTAGAGGTGGCTTTACATTTGCAAATCTCATTGTAGGCCTTGGCCTGGACAATACTAGCCTACGGCCTACATGCCACAACACTAGTCTTTTCCCGGTGTAGCCGACCGGTAGGCCTACCGAAATGTCACAGTCACTTTCTATAGCCTACTTCAAACATAATAGGCCTAGCCTATAGCCTTCACCTGATGAAAAATGAGTTCAGTTAATCGGTCTTAGAACACCACATGACGGTTCGCTTCTTTAATAAGCGAGTCAGCTGACTTGTAGGCTAGGCTCAAAGTGTATTAATACACTCTGGGCTAGGCTAATTATTCAATTGTAGCCTAATTACATTGAAAGCATTTATCGCTTTCGAAGGTGGTCGCAGAAATTCTGTAAACAATGAAATTGCATAATAATGGTGGTCACGTGAACTCTCAATGATTATAAGTCACATGATGGTTAGTCCTGTCACGGTCTAATTTTAGATGTGGGCGGAGCGAGCGATAACGATTGCCAGGGTGTCGCGAAAAGCGCGAGTTGGGCTCCTTTTCAAAGCGCTCCCGACTGAAATTTTCGTCCTCGCGACCTCGCGATATTTGGGCTCCTTTTGATTGTCTCGCGGTCGCCACGGCGACATTCTAAATTCAAAACAATTGACCGCTGTGTAACAGTAGGCTACACTACTATAATTAGGCCTACCGTGACCAGTCTTGTGTGGTGTTTTATACGTAATAATAGGACTGTTACAATCCTGGGTATACGCGGGTGTAGGCCTACAGCGTATACTCAACCCAGGCAAAGTAAGCCCATTTATGTGTATTTTTAAAAATGAAATTCGGAGCGAATGTTTAAAAAAGGTCATCAGCAGGAAATTGTTGGCATTTTTCACAAGATTTGTGCTGGATGACTTTTTAAAAAGTCGTCAGAAATTTCGCAAGCTGTTCATCTCGCGATTTTGGGCGATATTTTAACGAGATCCTTCGACAATAGGGTTAAGACATTCCGATACTGTTCCATCGACGCCTGAGATCCGCAGCCATTTTTTTCCAGAAATCTGGCCAACCCTGGCGAGCGATGCCTGCAGGACAGTGCAGGTAGGTCTACTCTGTGCCATAATGTATCTGTGGTTTCCAGGGATGCCACTCATAGCTGTTTCCACCTAGATATAGGTTTCTCCAATCTTGTCTATGTTTCTTTTTTTGGGGTCAGGATCTAGCTTTTTCTAACGGCGGTTTCTACGACCTTTTTCATAAAAATTAATTTTGTTAAGTTAAATGCAAAAAAATCTGAAAAAGTCGAATTTGTTTAAAATTTGGACCAAAAATTGTAAATTTTGGAGTTAGACTAAACAAGAGGGTCATCAGAAATTTTATTGGGAAGGAAAAGAAGTAAATTTTAATAATCGGACTACTAACAAAGGTCGTCAGAAATTTCAAGCAGGAAAATCTGGAAAAATTCATGTATTTTGCAGAGAAATTGTCAATCTAGCCTATTCTAGCATTTTTCAACCGCATCTGAGTTTTTCCAAAATTCAGAGTGGCATCCCTGGTGGTTTTCTTCCAATGCAATGTGCGCGTGTATGCGCGCGTGGGTGCAGTGTTTTTGTTTTCACGCTCTGCATGGCTCGCAATGTTTTGTGCGTTAAAGGGTGTAAAGAGCAATAGATTCTCACCAGACTGTTAGTCTAATAGTGTTAGGATTTTTCTCAATTAAACAGAGAATTGGAAATTTCTATCTTACGTTTGTTGGAGTCGATTTCCGGCGATTTCCAGGCAGATAATATGATGGGGGAAAGCGGTAATGTTTACAAGTTTTCGTTGCTTAATTTAAGCACGACGCACAGCGTCGCACAGTGGGGTGCAGCTATATATAGGTCAGCTTGAAAAGAGTCATGTGAGCGACCCCAGTTACCCCTCAATCATTTCTGTGGATACAGGAAGGCACAATATGGTGCCAGACTGGCCCCGCAAGGAAACGCGATTGCCATTCGGACTCCCTGGGAACATACTGGGGAAAGTGATAATGTTATGGCGAAAATACACATTGTGAAATTTTTTAGCGCCACAATATAAACCGCGGCAAGAAGCCGATCCTATAAAAGGTTAGGTCCACAAGCTTGGACTAGACCTCTTGATGGAAGTATTTACATATTATTAAGTAGTTAACACGACCATAACCTATGGGTGGGTGCAATAGGGACCGCTACATTTCCTGGCACTCATACACGAAGTGGTGATGAAAGATCTCAGCTGATCAATTCATTGATAAAATAATGAGGTCGAGACCACATGCGGTCTGTGCAGCATACAGACTCGCTGCGTGGGGATAAAATGTCTTTAGGAGTCTGGCAGCTTTCAGAGGTCCGAGGGTGGTTATTTATAAAAAGATGTGGTTGATGCATTAAAAAATCTGTTATAATTATTACAGACACTTAACATCAATCAGTTTAATCTTAACAACTGATTAAAATCCTATTTATACACATATAAATATTATATCGTAGTTTTACACACACTTTTGTTATAATTATTTCAATTTGTCTCTAAAACAAATTTTTCATAAAGCTTTAAAATAGTTTGTGGACCCTTGGTGCCTGTGCCTATTGACCATAAATTTGTCTCATTGTCCATGATATCATGTAGCACAGAGATCCTGATTGATGTGGCTTATCTGAAAACAGGTAGCGAGGGTCATGGATCTCATCAAGTTCAATGAAATATGGGCAGAGTTGAAGACACGTAATCGAGAGAGAACACATCCATGGTCATAATAGAAAACGTCTAAATTTTAATTTTAAAAGTTGGTAATTTATGCATACACAATTACACATCATAGCTAGTGTAAGTCTATCCTTCTGATGGTTAGGCATTTCAATTGGTTTATTAAAGCTATTGAAGAATAACTTGTTTGTTCTTGTTGCTTTTCTTAGGTATCAACCTGGATTCAGCGGCTTTCATATCAGCTGCTGTTGTCTTTCCGCTTGTTGTCGCCATTGCTGGTTGTGCCATCTGTCGTCGTCTGTGTGGAGGAAGTGGTTAGACTCTTTGCCATGTAGACATATAGATATCCATAAGAAATAATGCATTGTTAAATAATAACTTTTGAGCATTTGTTGTAATGTGATGTAATGTGATTAGTAATTTCCATAGCATCACTCAATGTCATCGCTATTCAATAGCACTCCCAGTGCAAGATCCGTGAGAAAAAAAGGTATTAAGAAAAAAAAGAGATGTGTGGATATTGGATAACAATCCAGAAAGGAAAGTCACGCAGAGTGGAAGGAATGGCATTTTATAAGTGATGGATTAGGATAGTTCTAAATTCATCAATTGTGGTATTAACTCGTGGGACAAACGAATTAGACCGATCCAGAGAACGGAGAGGCCGATGAGAAGATACAGAAAGAGGATTTAAGTGATTGAGATTTGTTGTAGCAATGCTTTTGAAATCAGATAATTATTTGTGCTGGTCAAAAGAACAGTAACTTGCATTAAAATAAGAAATTGTCAAATTGTAACTTCTTTTATGTCAGTCTCTCATTAACTGATGGCGCTTTTGAACCAGACTCTGTTTGGGTAAATATCAAGATGATCCGCAGGCCTTCATGACTGAAGATTAGCCTTTTGTGAAACTACCATAAAATTAATTCCAGTAAATTGTCTTCATTGTGATAATGCATACATCAATTGATGCATACATCAATTGATGCATTAGGTTTTACTGTAGATGATTATTTTCTCTCATTATATAGTGCACTTGTACTTCAGAATTTCTGTTATCATCCTCAAACATTAATTACTGAATTTTGAATAATGTTTTAGATTGAATAAAGATTTATCTGGTCTGTGAGAAATTTTAAGACAATATGCATTCAATTTCTGTTCGCCTCATTCAAAATAATATAGAAGTACATTTTTTACTCCATTTAAGGGTGAGTTGAAGTACGGTAACATGATGTGAAGGCACAGTTGTAAATGCAGTCAGAACAGATATACTCTGGACCCAAGAAGAAAAGACATGGATAGAGGAATAGTTTGATCTTGAGTACTTCCGAAACAGAAGCAAAGGGTAACGAAATATTTCAAGTCACTTGTTACAAGACAGCACTTATCCAGAAAGCTGATAATTGATTAATGCATGAATGTGGACACTGGACAACCTAGGATAACTGTTTGCTCAAAGTTCTTTCGTTATATATGTTTAGAAAGCGAAGATGAAGAACGTCAGCCTTTGCTCACGGGTAACTTCAATTTGTTAACACATTATTTTGTTCCATGATCAGTAGTTGTTTTTTAGCTGCTGTGGATATTACTTTTTATATATTTTTATAGTTCATTTATGTATGTATGTTTGTGTGCATGTGTGTCTGTTTGCACTTATTTATTATTTAGCTTTTGCAGTTCAAGCAGAGCCACTCAACAGCAGCCTCATCGACCTCATGTAGGACGGGCATTCCGCCCGGAAAGCGAGTTGTTATACAGTCATTTACAATGTGCTCCATAGTCTGAATGTTCCCACAGCTGCAAAGGGGATCCGTGGCTTGACCCCAACGGACCAGGTTGGCAGCGCATCGCCCCTGGCCCGTTCTTCAATTCAAACGCAGTACTAAATACATTGTAATGTCATATGAGAAGCATTGTGTTATATCATCTCTCAGAACTATTGACCTGTATTTACAGGTCATCATTATTCATGAGCTGGTATGTAAACAATTTCTATTATGAACAATGAACATTGTTTGCACGTCCTGGTCGTAATGACAGTAACCATTCACACCAGGATGCTTAGTGGCACTGTGTCACTAAAGAAAGCATGTCAATTATCAGGTTGCTGTTACTTAGCCACCACATCCTTAATATACATAGATACATAATTATGTTGGTACATAATATTTATGTGTATGATTTGCATACAGATGAAGATGTTACATATATACATACATACATACATACGTACATACGTGCATGCGTGCGTACGTGCGTACGTATGTACGTACGTACGTACGTACGTACATACGTATATACACACATACATAAAACAAAATGCTAGCATGCATAGTACAGAAATGTGCATAAACATATATGCAGGATACCTGGCATGCATGCATAATACCTGCATGCATACGTGCATGCATGCACAATAAATAAATACATGCATAAAGATACACAAATACATGTGATGTACCTGTAGGCTTTCTTACTGGCTTATTTGAATACTCATGCACACACACACAATGATCATACATCACCTGTTCTGTTACCGTAATTGATTATTTGAACTCTAATTTTGTGCATTTCTGATATACAAATAACTAAAATGTCTAATGTTGTGTGATCTTTTTTTCTAATTAGGGAGCACAAGAGAGGAACCGCGTGTCAGAATAGAGAGAGTTGTAAATGAAGAAGAGCAACATCGACAAAAAGAACCGGAGAGACATTCACCTCGATCACGTTCTGGTAATAATTTATATTCAGTCAAATGGCAATGATGCATGGGATTTTTTCTCCAGTGTTCAGTCAAGATGCAGGTGAGGTAATACTTGGCGTTAAGTTAAAATGTGCTTAATATTCAATGTTCAGTCCAACCAAATGCATGTGTGTTTTAAAATCGTTTTTGCTACTTCTTGCTGCATTACGTTTTTGAATCGTCAAAAAAGTGGGTGGTCTCACTAAAAGTGATATATCTCTTGTTCTGTTTGAAGTTCCTTTGTAAAATTTGGCAATTGTACATAAATGTGACTTGCCTTTAATTTGAATTTTAAATTCTTCTGGACAAAACCTTAGGGGGATCTTTTTTATGGCCCACACTGTATAGCAAGTCAGAGAGTGTAGTCGGAGGATGGAGAACTGATGGCTTACAGTCACAGTAGGCGTAAGGCAGAGATGTGGATGGTCACCAGATTTGTTTGATCTGTGTCTTGATGAACTGTGCAATAATTTATGTAAATGCTGGAGTGACAATAAATAGACAGACATTTAACATGCTGTGCTTTACATGTTTAAAAAAAGTTTTCACCTATATCGATTTAATGTCTTAATGAAGTTGACATGTAAGGTCAAGTGTTCATTCAAATAGTCTTATATGAAAACACCATTATTTTGAGAAATTCGCTATTGTGCTGGAATTAAACATCTAAACCCTAAGACACTTTGTGCTCTAGGCAGATACTGGTTTTACAATTTTAATGTACAATTGAAGTTGTTTGTTGTTTTTTTTAGTTCTTACAGGTGAACAACCACATCAAAGTGAAGAAAGAATCGAAGAGACCAGACAGCAAGAATCACAGCCTGTGGTTGTCACCGGTAAATTATAGTTTTGTTAAATTTTTATTAGCAGTTTCTATTGCTAACATTTTAATTGGCCTTTCAGAAATAGATTTGTATAAAGCAGAGTTAAAAGTTGCTGCAAGCGTTATTGTTATTTCGCTATGCTTACAGATTTGACCTAAAAAGCTTAATCAGGCCTCTTCTTTGTTGAATAATGTTAGGCTTGTGATTTGCTATGCTAGGCTTGGACATAAAGTAAGATTGAGAATGCATGCTCTGAACATTTATTGTGTTTGACCACTATGCATGCAAGCATTAGGATTTTTAATATAGCGCTTTTTAAACACCATATTATGTGTATATGACTTGCTCATTTATATAGCACGTCAATGACTATACCCCGCGGCTCTTGTGTGTCACTAGCAAAACTTCGTATATCCCGCGTGTTATGTAAGCGAAAATCAGTAACTCACAGAAGCATTCTACAGATCTGAAGAAGTGGACAATTCACAACGTCATGCAGTACGGAGTATATAGAATTATAGATATGCTGATATAATTGTTGAAATGTTTCTTCACTCAACAGAAGCTGCTCTGATTCCTGATCTGCTGAGACTTGACGAACAAGAACCTGAACGATCCCACCAAACAGATCCGGATATTCTTGAGCCGAGACCTTCTCCAGGTTTTAACCTCTTTAGCCTAAATATGTCATCATCATTATCATCAGTTTCTGATGCCATCCATTTGGCAGCAATGGATGCCAATAAATGATCTTTGTGGCTGTTGGTCATTTAAAAAAAACCACTGCTCCACTTAGTGTTTGTCCTAGTGATGTTGTGTCACTTATGTTATCTATCCTGCATTGTGTTGATCTGCCGTTGTTTCTTTTTTCATCAAATCCTGCATGTAGTGCATTGTGTGGGATTCAGTGAACTGACATCCTCTCTCTACATCTCCAAACCAGTCTTCGTTGAAATGTATATTGTCTAACAGAGTTGTTTGAATACCTAATGATTGCTCTTTCATTTCTGTTATTTCTCTACATTGTTCAATGTATTGCACAATTGCCTCTATTTTGGAGTTGTATTCTTGCAAGAGTGAAGTGTTACTTCATACAATTGGCCTAATTTACATTTTCCATAAAACAATATTTTTTAAATTTATATGCATAACTTGCATGTTTTATGTAAATACTAATGTAATTGGCAATGTAAAATGTGAACTTTAGATAATGCACAGTCTCCACAGAATGATGAGCATAATAAAGTCGCTGCTGTGGCGGCTAGAGCTCAACATGAACAGCCAGAACCTCAGGTTGAGGGTAAGAACCGAAGGCATAAGTTTTAATTTGCTGTATAATGATTTTGGTAAATGTTCCAATTAATTACCTCGATTGTTCATATCAGTCAGTGACAAGTGTTCCTAATTGACATCATCTTGAAAGTTCACTGTAAATGTATAGATACAATACCATATAGATACAATACTTTTATGAAATATTACCCCAAAATGTAATTAAAATTTATATGTATGTTTAAATTTGTGTTAGTTGCATATCTGGGTGTTTTTGTCTACATAATATGTACATTATTTTGTGTATAATTTATAATGTATATCTGAGTGTTTATATACATAATTTATGTGTATAATATGATCTATATAATGTGTAGGGCTTATAGATGAATGGTGAAGCTCCCTAGTGTGCAGCAGTTTGTATTTTGCATATATTTATTATGATATTGAAGCCCAGTTATTGCAATGACGAAACTTTAACTTTGTTACCTGATGTTAACAAGTTCTGTTTTTAATCTTTTCTGATAGAGCAACCAATTCCAAATTCTGAAGATGTACAGAAGCAGATTACTACAGATGGAGAAGCCGAGCATTTGGAAGCGCGTCAAGAGACGAATGTTAAATCTCAAGCATCGACACAACATGCTGAACCAAGTAGGAGAAATTTATAGGAATTTGAGAAGTTGTTCGATAGAGTAGTAGTTAGGTTTTTGGATTGTTGGCGTTTAAACTCTTGCCAGGGAGAGATTTAGTTCAAGATTTCTATTCCATCTGCACCACTAGTCAAATCAAAGGTAATGAATACACTGACCGTACACTGTAAGTGAAAAGTTGAGATAGCAAGAGATCACATGCACATATAATGCCAAACCTAAACGTTTAGTTCCCTAGTAGTCATACTCATGGATGCCTCAAGCAGTGGCGTAGCAATAGGGCGTGCAACCTGTGCAGTGCACGAGGGCCCCCGGCTGTCAAGGGCCCCCGGGGTCAGAGTCAATTTTTTACTTTAAGGATATTCAGAATGTATTTAAGCCTAAATATACGGCGTACACACCCAGTAATTTTTTGGTTTCAGCCGGAATGTCCAAACAACTGCTTTGCGATGTGCAACTATTAGGCTACCTTATTACACACTAGCTGGGGTACCCGGCGTTGCCCGGGAAATTTAGGATTCGACCCGCTCCGGCAACTACCCAACCACACCCCACCTCCACCTCAAACCCCCACCCCACCCCGTACACACACCCCCTCCATCCGCCCCGGCTTCACCCCTCCACGCCACCTCCACCCCATCCTCACCACACCCCCACCTCCATCCCCACCTCCACCCCCCACCCCGCACACCCCGCCCCTCAACCCGCCCCCGCTTCACACCTCGACCCCAACTCCACCACCCACCCTCACCACACCCATCTCCACCCCTACTCCACCTCCAAACCCCCACCCACCTCGTCCACCCCGCCCCGTTCACCCGCCCTATCCCACTCCCTCCACCTCCACCCCACCCTACCCTCACCCCTACTCTACACCCCACCACCCGAACCCCGAGCCCAAGCCAGTTTCCACCCCACCCACACCCTCCACCAACCCACCAACCCCCACCTCATCCACGCCCAAAAGCCCCACAACCCTCCGACCTCCAATGGTACGCCATCGGTGAAATTTTGGTTTTCGGGAAAAATTTTCCTCCCACCCCACCCCCACACCCACCCCAAACTCACCCACCCGACAACACCCCACCAAACTCCGACCTCTCCAGCGGTACGCTACCCGTGAAATTTGGCTTTTCGGGAAAAAAATCCCTCCCACCTCCCCGAAAAATTCCCTCCCACACCCCTCCCACGACCCCCTCGCCAACCCCACAACACACCACCACTAACTCCGACCTCCACCGGTAGGCCTACGTGTAAATTGACTATAATTATAGTAGGACTTTACAGCAAGGCGGATTGGAAAATCATATACATCAGCTGTGTTTATATAATGGCCATGCAAGCGTTTAAAAAGGTGTTTAATAAATGTAGGGTTTTTGCCCCCACCGTGGCCCCCATGGTGGGGGAGATTCGCCAACAACTCTACTGGGTGGTTCCGATGGCCCTCTGTCTAGGTGCAATGTTTGAAATCAATAGCTGCGTTTTAGTGGAAAAAATTGGGGGGTTTCGCCCCCCACCCTGGCCCCCATGGTGGTAGAGAATCGCCAACCCCTCCACTGGGTGTCCGACGCCGAGACGGACAGAGTAGTGAAGGTTTGGAGTGAAAAGGTCAAAAACTGTTGAAATGCATTCCGGTCAAACACACACACAGACAGACAGACAGACACACAGACAGACAGACAGACAGACAGACAGAATCCTCTCTTTATTAATATAGATATCTTTGCTCTTTGCAGTATTTGGCCGGAAGTAGTTGTGCTGACGTATAAACGTAATATTATTTCATGGTCTACGCAGACGCGTTTAAAATTAATTTTGTTTGCACAAGAGAAGGCGCACAAACGAGCATATCAGATTTAAATCCCCGTACCGGTAGTAGGTATTTTAGCCGTAGACTTGACTGAGTCATTTCACACAAGTTTGCCAAATTCGTTACATTTCCCCGCTCTTTTAATCAACAAACTCAACAGCTTGGAGAGTTTAAGTAGGGCCTATGGGTGATTGATGATTAATACTTCAGGGGATGAAGCAATTTTTGTTATTACTTCTGTATAGTATTCTAGTTAAATTTTTCTCTGCTGATATGGAGAAGAATATGTTTTATTAGGCCTAGATAAATAAATTATAACTGGTTGACATAATACAAATGTGGCTAGTTTATTTTAATTTAACTTTGGTCTGAAATATGCAGATTTCTTAAAGGAACCAGACGTTTTGCACAGCTTTGTTGTTTGAAATTGAATGGGGTTTCAAGCATTTAAGGGGCCCACCACCTAAGCTCTGCACATGGGCCCCCCAAGACCTTGCTACGCCACTGGCCTCAAGGGTAACTTAAGAAACTGCTCTGATTCTGCTGTAGGGAATTGAACATTAATTGCCATTAATTTATAAGATTTTGTCCTGCGAGTAGGAATTGAAGCTATATTCATTATACATTTATGAATTATTGCCGAAGTTTCGTTGCAGAAAAGAATCTATGATATCATTACTCAATTTTTAAGTATATATTAGTCTTTCCAGAAAATATTGTAATGTTATTAATGTCTAGGTCAACAGAACCTCTAATGTTTTGTTATGTCTATAGCTAAATTTTAATAAGATGTTAAAATAAAGTTTAAAAAGTGAAGAATTGTTTCTAGTTATATACGTTAAACCTGCGATAAAGATCAAGTCAGCCAATTGCTAAACATGTATATTGGGAAATATAATTATTCATTTGAACATTATTTGAATTTTCAATCTAAATGCCTTGCCAATTTACCAGTAAATGCCTTGTTATTAATTAATTAAAAGACATATATTCTATGTTTACACAGATTTGAAACCTGGTATAATTTGTTAACAAGGACCTCCTGGCTTTATATTTTAGCTTCGGACCTCTTTAGTTCTAAGTCCAACAGTAAATGTGCATGTTCTAATGCAATTTATAAATACATGAACTGAACAGGATATACATGCATTGTCTTGTCATTCCTATGTTACATAATTTGTGTTGTTGTGTGGTTTAGAAGAACAATTGATTCCTAACTTAGGAGGCATTCAAGACCCGCCAATAACAACAGACAAAGAAGCTGAACAGCGTGTAAAAAGTAAAGTGATGAATTGGGATACTCAAGCACCTCCACTGAAGATCGACCCATGTAAGAATTATTTCCTATTTTTATTTTGATTAACTAGTGATTATAATCTGTTCTTTTTTATTTGATCAGTTAAATGGTTTATATGTTTTTGTGGGAGTTCTGAAGTTCTTGAGTAGTGAACGTGAATGTCTGATACTGCGTTATTATACTGTGTTGTTTTATACAACGTTTGGTTTTAGTCTGATTATATATTGTATCTCTGCTTACTGTGCTTAGCCATCCTGAACAAGTAGTTTGTCATGACCGTCCAATTCATTCGTTCAAGTAAGCAGCTGTTCCATCTATGCCTTTTGTATTATATAATAGTATAGTTCTCGATGCGTACTTCTTCAATCTTCACCTATTAATTCATTTCAAGTCCAAGAACAGTTTCTGTCGATAACGTCACTTGATGACAATGACACAGTAGAGATTGACACTGAACCAGAAATGGACATAAGTCAAACCAGTAAAGGTAATTAAATGAGAATATGTATTTATGTGCATAACTATATGTACATATGCTTATTGCTTGTATACTTTTATATTCTTGCATGTATGAATGAATTCCTGTAGGCATACAGGTAAGTATGCATTTTCATTAATATGTACAGTTGTATTCATATACTTGTCTGTTTATTATATGCGTTGGTATGCATGTGACATGCATTTGTCATATAATCACTGCATATATACTATTAAAATTAATTATTTATTTATTTTATGGTATATGTTGAATCCCATGTATCATGCTTCTAATATAATCAAACCTCGTATAATTTGATGTGGTTTGATCATAAAGTGTCGAAATCTGATCACATCTAATACAGGTTATCAATACAAGTATTCTCAAAATTCAACAGATGTGTAAGCCAAATGCAGATGGGAAATAATATTGTGGCATTCTGCAACATAGACATAGAGATTTTGTCTTCATTACAGACCACATTTTGGCTATGTTAGTGTTACAGCCTACTCACATTCCGGGCTTATGTTATGGAATTTTCAGACCTGCACGACCCTTCTCGCCTCATCATCCATTGTAACTTATTCCCAGTTGGATTACATTAAATCTGTTAAACTCCAAGCTTAACTACTGATAATATCGGATGGCATTGAACATTTCTAACTATTTTTTTACTGCTTTTACAGCTGCACTAGGCCTACTGCATTTAGAATTGTCCTTTTTGTGTAGAAATGCACACAAACAGAAAACTTACAAATGGTTTATGTTATATCAGGGTTCTGTATAAACCAATCCAAAAGCAATAATTATAATGTTGAGTAAACACCAGATCTTCTGGTGCAATTTACCTGAAGTGGTTCTGTAAGGGGCAGTACACGTTATCTGATATACATAAATTGCCACTTTGGCCTGCAAAGACAGACTCGCATTGCAAAACTTCACTGTATAATTGCATAAATTGCCACGTACCTGCTTTGGGTTATCACTTTTCTCAGTTGTTGTGTGAGCAGCTTTGAATTGCTGAAGAAGTTCAATTTCATAAACCCTGCAGGATTTGTAGGAAACACAGCAGGTACGGTTTTGACAGGATGTTATTGTCACCACAATTTATCAGACTCAGAATAATTCTTAATTAGCATCTAAAACGGTTTTTTTCATTTAATAGGCGATGAACTGGGATCGGATTTTGAGCAGAAACTGGATGAATCAACTTTGAGCAAAGAACTTCAGAAAGAGATTCCACAGGACACAGAAGATCCTTTGTTACCGAAGTCTCCAGATGAAAGTCATTCAACCGAATCGCAGGATCCACAAACGGATGCTCCAGTCACTTTGATAGAGACTCTACAGCAGCAAGGCGCTTCAGCTGTCTTAGCAAGTAAATAAATGATAAATAATGAAGTCTTGTTAGCATGGGACTCTAACAGAATGATAATTAATAGATTTGCTATTCATTAATTAAATAATGACTTGTGCATCATTAATGCTAGAACATATCTACCTGGAACAGTCTCTAAATGTAACATATAGTTTCCTTTGACTCTATACGATGCACATTTGATAACTGTCGTAAACATGCAATTGGTTAGATCTGTTAGTTGTCAGAAGTTCAGACTTTATGTAAGGCATTTAAAGATGTGTTTGGGACTGGCCATATGTTACGCGTGGAGGGGTCTCCAGATTTAAGTGATTTTGTGTATGGGATCTCGATAAAATGTACGTACGCAAAATAAATGCCTGTTTATGACATATAAAATTATATCCCGAAAAAATAGATCCATCCCTTCCTACATGATACGTAACCTTGTGCAAATTTTTCCATCAAAATTTAAGCTTCCATGTTGTTTTAGGTGTTGAATCGACTCCAGCAGACAAGGAGGTCAAAGTAGACACAGTTGTTGAAGATAAAGTTAACGATGATTCAGGAGCTGTTGCCGTGAACCAGAGTCATCAGCAAGGTAAATATAATGCAAACAATATGGCTATAACTCTAGTTATTGATAACTTAGCCAGGAGGAAATTTGACAACCATTTTGAAGTAATACACTTCAGGTAAATTACGGGTAATAGTGATTGTATTCAGTAATTTCTGATTTAAACATCTGCCAGCATTTGCACGAAGTGGGTATTAATATTATCGAGAAAGGAAATGACTCTGAATGACTATTTAATCGCCATATTGATGGTTTTGGCATATTGTAAAAATTATATTCCTGATTAAAAAAATGTCACAGATGTTGAAGCTGTGGCAGCAATTGACGAAAACAAAGAACTTCAGAAGGCAGATGAGAGAATTGAAGACAATACAAAAGAACAAAAGGACGAACAATCAACTTCAACGCAACAACACAACGAAGGTTAATCCAATGCACAGCAAGTTTCTGAAGATTTCTTCTTTAGAGATTTATTGAAAATGAACATAATAATAGGCTATAGATTGGGAAATATCAGTGTGTGTTGTATTTTTTTGTTGCCGCTGGATAAACGCTTAACTTCACTGTGCTAATTCACTGATAATTATTTCAAGTAATATGCTAAGAAGAATTTTATGATACCTACTTTAGTGTTGATTTTGAGTAAAAAAACACGTATCTACCATGATGGGAACTTTTTAGGACTGACGTTTGGTGGTTGACAATAGCTTGGTGGTTGACAATAGCTTGGTCGCAGTCTCAATACACATGCAATGAACTGTGCTTGAATGATTTGAACGTGTTTTGAGTCACAATGCTAACGAAATGCAATGCAAGTGATTTATAAGGAAATGTTTTACAGGTAGCTACATATAAGTACATTCTGCAAATGCTTAGTAATCACTCTTGGTTAACATAGAGATTGAAATGTTTCAGAAGTCAAAGATACTCCTGATGAGACTGTGACAGAGGCAGAAGAATCTGTAAAGGAGCAGCCGGGGCAGGTGACAGAGGCTGAAAGTAAAGGTAACTCTGAGGCAAGCTGAAACCAATTTGACTTTATGGAATCGTTCAGTCATATTCTCTGACCATTCTTTAAAATGAAGATAGGCTATAATTCAGCACAAAATAATCATGATTTAGGCCCTACGAATATCTCTTGATTCAAATTCAGGAAACTAATTAATTTAGAAAAATGTATAATTATGAACAATTATCATAATTGTGATGCATGCTTTGCATATTCATGAATTCATTTATTTGCTATCATTGTATATTTATATTGAGTGTTAGAAATTAATTTATTTACTTCTTTCGTGAGTTCATATTGCTGTAGCTTATCCTATGCTTAGCTTGTTATTAGGTTAATTTCAGAACAACTGTGTTTCAATGCCATTGTATTGGCCGTTCAACAGTGTTTTGCAATGTTGTTACCATTGACAAATGCTTGAAGTAAAGATTTTGTTTTTTCAGTGAAGATCAACTTCGATGTGGCTCCAACGTTTGTGAAAACCATTCGAACAAAAGCTGCAAAGAAGGACAGCAAAGCAATCTTCGGATTGACAATACTTAACCAAGAACTGTTTATCATAAGCAAAGACAGCTCAGATGTTGAAGTCTATGATTCACATTCATTGACTTTCAAGCATCAGTTTAATCTGGCAGGCCTGTACGATCCGGTGGACATAAAGTCAAGCTGTAAACACTGCTGCATTTATATATTCGACTGGAAAGGAGAGTCAAACGAAATCCTACGAGTTGCTGTGGATGGAAAATTGATCACGAAATGGACGACTGGAGATGACGGTGGATATATTTCAGTAACACCAGAAGCAAATGTACTCCTTAGCGTTTGGGATAAAAGTCTACTGAAGGAATTCACGGCTGATGGACGACTTCTTCACGAAATTCAATTATCTTCGAGTATAAGTGAACTGTGCTTAGCAATTAAACTGTCAAATGGTCATTTTATAATTAGCCAAGGAGAGGACGAAGAGAGTGAGCACCGTGTGTGTTTTTTGGATGATAAAGGTTTTGTGTTGAAGTCTATCGGAGGGAAGCAGGGTTCATTGAATGGAGAATTTGATGGTCCAAACTACCTGGTTGTGGATGGGTCCGGGTTTATCTTGGTCGCTGATCAGAATAACAGGAGAGTTGTTCTACTGAGTCCAGACTTAGAGTTTAGAAAAGAAGTTATTCAAGAAAGAGACGACTTAAGATATCCAGTTAGAATGGATTTGGATCGCACAAGTGGCCGACTGTTCATTGCTGATAATGATCATCTTGAGATTGGAACAGGGTGGAGAGATGGAAGAGTGAAGGCATTTGATTTCACAATTCTCCATTGATCATTCGCTACTCGAGCAATTATTCTCTTCTCTGTTTCTATTTTGAATCCTTTGAGTTCCAAGCTTCTTTTAACAATTTTTATAGATCGTTAGACCTGCAATTTGGTTTTACAAAGTGAATTATAATCTGTACAATTAACTGGGGTGACCGTTGGCTTCTAACTCTCAGAACTGCAATTAACTTGTTCTCTATTCTCAGATTTTGATCATGCATTTGAAGTTGTTTGCTATGCATAATTTTGTTATGTTGTGAGATTAAGTTTCCACTTGTATAATCTCAGAAAGAGCTGCACGCTTTTGACACAATAGTGCAGGACATTTGGCTTGATGAAGTAAAAGTGAGTTGCTGGTATCATAATTCAT
The DNA here is from genome assembly GCA_945859605.1 of Lumbricus rubellus. Lineage (NCBI taxonomy): Eukaryota > Metazoa > Annelida > Clitellata > Crassiclitellata > Lumbricidae > Lumbricus > Lumbricus rubellus. The sequence continues at coordinate 3,065,561 of OX243814.1, read as the reverse complement.
CATTATCGAAGATTGTCTTTAGTTGACTTTACGATAACACTAGCAGGATCTTCCAGGAAGCATAGTGACAAATACGGTAGGCCTACACGCCTTCTTGAATATTATTGTGGACTTTTTTTCGGTACTTGTGGTCCATCTGCATAATGCTTATGCAATATGCATGAATGCATATGTATTATTTTTGTAAAGCCTATCTTGCTTTAAGTCAGAATAAAGTTGGCTAAGCAGACATCGTCAGAAAAATAGAGATTGCAATTTTTTCAATATGGACAATGAAACTTGAAGCATAGAATTCATATAAGTAAAAACTGCAGTAAAACGGTAGGACCTAGGCCTACTTGTTGAAGTTTTAAATATAGAAGTTTGCATGCATACAAAACTTACTAATCATGTTCCAACTTAGGCCGGAATAGGCAACTATATCCATAAGATAGGACAATAATTTCCATGTCAGATTGGACAAATTTAATAATGTGAAATAGCATCAGCAAACGTGAAATTTTCAATTGTCAATCAAATCAAGAGAGCAGCACCGTAAGTAGCCTATTAACACATTTAACAGTTGCTATGTTGAGTCTTGTTGAGGTAGAATCAAGATGGAATCAATTCCCCGAGGCTTTGTGCAAAGAGGCTTTAAGCAAAGCGCGTTTGATTTCTTCTCGCAGTGGAGGCGGTTCTCTTTCCGTAATTTCGAACGTTATCTCGTCTTCATTGCCTGTGTAAAGTCCTTCACAATATTCCTTCCAACGTTCATTAACCTTCACCGGACCAACTAACTTCTTTCCAGAGACGTCCTTGATAGCTATTTTACGCGCCTGAAACGATCGGGTGAGACTTTTGACTGTCTTGTAAACCGGTCTGCAGTTTCAACGCTTTGCATTTTCTTCCAGTTCGCAGCAGAGCGCATCAAGTTCGGCTTGTTTGTCTTCCCTCAGTCTTCTTTGCACTTCTCCTCTCAAAGTCTTATATTCCACCGGTGATTTCGTCTTTGCTTCGCGCTTCCTCTTGATAAGCGCGAAAGTGTCATCCGAGATCCAGTTTTTACGCTTCTCCGAGTCTTTGGGAACAATCTTTTGCGCCGATTCTATGGTGATATTTTTGAGCTGAGACCACATGTCAGTGGGAGGACTGGATTCTGTCACACAGCTTAAAGCAGCGAAGCGATTGGTAACTTCAACTGCATAGTCATGTTCTACCTGCGGGTCTCGCAGTTTGTCCAAGTCCAAAAAAGGAAGCTTACTAGGTTTAGTTTTTCTGAAACGGAGTTTGAATTTCAGAAAGACAAGATTGTGATCAGTATCACAATCCGCGTCAAGTCGGGTTTTGCACTTATAAACCGATTGGATCCATTGCCTGGGTACCAGAATAAAATCGATCTGAGATCTATAAGTATCACCAGGACTTTTGTAAGTGTATCTATGCCTGGGGTGCAGTTGGTGACGGGTGTTGGCGATGACCAAATTGTTCTCCGCACAGAAGTCAATCAGCAACTGACCTCTGTCATTTCTCTCTCCGTAGCCGTACCTGCCAAGAACCTCCTCCTCTGCTGCACCCTCTCCAACTCGAGCGTTAAAGTCACCTGTAACGATGACAATGTTGCTGCTGGGTGTCTCTACCAGCACTTGTCTGACCTCTCTATAGAATTGATCGACTTCCTCATCAAGCCCAACTGCCGTTGGTGCATAGCATTGTATGATCGTAAAATTTCTTGGTGTGGCGGCGATCGTTGCCGAGATCACTCTACTGCTGATCGGGTTGTAGGAAATCAGGCAGGGCGCAATGGTCCTGTCAAGCCAGATGGCCACTCCGTGATGTTCGCGGAGTCCTTGACCCCCAGAGTAAAGAATCCTATGACCTTCGATGGAATTGAAGTGACCGCTGCCTGGCCACTTAGTTTCAGACAAGCCACACATGCTGATACCAAGTCTTCGTAACTCCCTGCCGACAATTGACAGTTTGCCTACAGAGTTGAGGCCCCTAACGTTCCATTGACCAAAAACAGTCAACAGTCTGCTCTTCCGGCGGTTAGTCTGACTGCCAGATATATCCGATGGAGTGGAATCAGTAGAGTCAGTAGCCAATTTTTCGAGTCCCATCCTAACTCTCATCCAGACGGAGTCGCCACCAAGCTTCTCAGATTTGGTGGTGATATGACTCTTACCATGCTACATAAGATTTGTACTGATGTATGGATAGGCCTATCGGGAGTCTGGCCCGACGATTGGACGCAATCGGTTTTTATCCCTTTACCGAAAAAAGGGGATCCGCTCTGCTGCGAGAACTACAGGACCATAGCGCTAGTTTCGCACGCCAGCAAAATTCTCCTAAGGGTCATCCTGGAGCGCATTCAAACTAAACTTGACAATGAACTGGCTCCTGAGCAGGCCGGTTTCAGACCCAATCGAGGCACTCGCGATCAGATTACGAACCTCCGGATCATCATGGAAAAGGCAAATGAGAGAAGTCAGAATCTCTACTTTTGCTTCATAGATTTTACGAAAGCGTTCGACATGGTGCAACACGGTCAGCTGTGGTTGTCCATGCTGGACATGGGGTTTCCCCCACAACTTGTCCAACTATTGATGAACCTATACAAACAGCAGCGAGCAGCTGTTAGGACGGATAATATCACATCCAACTGATTCCGCGTTAAAAAAGGCGTTCGACAAGGTTGTAACATCTCGCTCTGCCTATTTAACATCCTGGCGGAACAGGTAATGCGCAAGGCGCTTGACGGGTTCAGAGGGGGCTTCAGAATTGGAGGTAGGACCATCAGTAATCTTAGATACGCGGATGACATCCTCTTGATCGCTACATCACCAGAGGAACTCCAGGAGCTCGTCAATCGTGTCGAATCCGCTGCCAAGGAGTACGGTTTAACGATAAATGTTTCAAAGACGAAGGTTATGACCAATACCGATAGGATCCTCAGGATTTTTGTCGCGGGCAGTGAACTCAAACAAGTGGATAACTTCACATATCTAGGCAGCAAAATTTCAAGCGATGCGACGTGTTCAGTCGATGTTAAGTCCAGGCTGGCCATGGGTATGGCGGTCATGGTGAAGCTTACGAAGGTCTGGAAAAACAAGTTCATTAGTACTCAAACCAAGCTTCGTTTGATGAAATCCTTGGTCTGGTTTGTCGCAACCTATGGTTGCGAATCATGGGTGCTCAAAAAGGCGGAGGAAAAGCAGATACCATGACCGCCATACCCATGGCCAGCCTGGACTTAACATCGACTGAACACGTCGCATCGCTTGAAATTTTGCTGCCTAGCTTTTGCGCATTTCTTGGACGCTCAAGCTTACCACAGAGCAGGTTTATCGGCTTGCCGGAACTTCGCCAGAGCTCTTGGGTTTCATCAAGGCTCGCAAACTCTCCTATTTCGGTCATATCATCAGGATTCTCCAGGATTGCGTGAAAAAAGCCATTATGCTGGGTCACGTGGAAGGTTATCGACGCAAGGGTATAGACCGCGTATTTGCTGGATTGACAACATTCTTGCTTGGTCCCGTCTTTCCGGATCCAATCTTCTCGCCGCTGCACGCGATAGGAGGCAGTGGAGAGCTTTAGTCCATGCATGTGACCAACCGTCGCGCAGCGACGTCGGTGACTGACATGACATGACATGTTGAGTCTAATTAATATACATATGTGACCAGTTATTCGCAACTCTTGACAGTGGCTTCCTCGGAGTATAACAGTAGCAAGGTGTGTCCCATCTTATGCAGCGTCCCATCCTAGGTGGCTTTCCCTACTACCTTATGTAGGCTAGGGCCTAGGCCTATCTAAGTAATACAAAATCATCAGCGCCCGCACTTAGAGGCAAACGTAGCATAAACAGAATTTTTTAACAACTGCAGAGACCTAGGTTTTGGTTTTTTTGACAAATTTCTTTGAGTCAGAGCACTAATGATGCTAATTATTCGCGAAGTAGGCTAAAGTTACATTATTTTAGGCACCTCTCGGAAAATATCCATGTTCTAAATTTCCTGCTTTGCATTTTATAAGCTTTCGCTAAAAAGTCACTTCATTTTGTTTTGCCCTCTCCTGCAAAAATGTATGCGGACGTCCATTTGCGCATTTGATGCAAAATGAGTTAATTAGTGTTTTCTGAAAAGAATTCTACGTGCAGGCATAGGCTAAAGAAGTAGCCTAGGTTAACTGTGCGGAAGTTTCGTTATTTCAAAATCGCCCTAGGCCTAGGCTATCACATTCACGTGGCACATTGACTGCAAGCGTAGGCCTATTTGTTATGCGACGTACATGTAAGCACAGAATAAAGAAAGCGTATTCTGTGATCAGTGTGATGTAAGTCACGACTTAGTCGCGTGACCATTGTCAATCTCAACAAAGAAAAAAATACAGCCAGTATCGCGGGCCCTGGAAGCGCGGGGCCCAAGGCGGCTGCCTCGCTCGCCTTTCTCAAAGGCCGGGCCTGAATATTACGTTATAGTTGGCCGTTGGCTATTTCTGTTAGCGCGCAGATAGCCTATCAACGTTGGAGAGCGAAGCGCAGTGACGAAAATAAATTATGCTAAATGTGCAGCACGGAATAAGTAGACCTACCGGTAGGCTAAGTGATGAGGATCGGTTTGATCTTGTAGCGTAGCTATTTGTTTGTTTTATGTTTTAGTCGTGAGTCGCAAACATCGGTATTGATTCTACGAAAAACAAGATATTTAATTAAGGAAGCTAGTTATGGGCAAGTTGTGAAATTGCTTAAGAGCATACGAATGAGAAGAATCTCAGAACTGATAATAGGCCTATGCTTATTTTCACTTTCATTTCTGCATGCTTATAATTCACGAGCTCAGCATCTGATCAAATGAGCTGTCGTAAGGTTAGTAAACATTGACGTAGGCCCTATCGTAAATTCGTAATTAGCCTAGCTAGGCCTAATTTAAAGTCTGGATGTGCAATAATAATAATAAAAATCGATGATTGTAGGCCTATGCACGGTTGATCGCATGAAGAAAAAATAGTAATAACGATCATAACTAACATAGGCGTAGGAAACGGGGTCCAGATGAGGCAAATGTCCACAATTTTCGAAAAATCTGATTTTCGGGCAGGCAGACCCGGGAAAAATAAAAAAAGTTAAATTTGCGACTAGTTTCGGAAGATTTCGGTCGGATGACTAAAGAGGTCGTCAGAAGAATTTTCGGGAAAAGCAAAAGTGAAACCTGGGGTTTTCGTAGCCTACCAGATGACTAAAAAAGGTTGTCTGAAATTTCGGGGGCAAAAGTCAATTTTTGCCCCCTCCACTGCTGAAATGTCCCCTACGCCTATGAAAACTAATAGCCTAAGCTTAATTTATTAGGCTATGGCATGGCATCTGGACATTTATAAAGCGCCCCTCCCTGTATGACTAGGCTATGAACAGACTAGGCTACTAAAATGATTTTTTTTATTTATAGGCCTACTAAAGATTGCACATTAGCATATGCATGTAGGATATACAATTAACAGACTTAAGATGATATTTCATTAATCACTTGGAACTTTTATGGCGCTTCTTGAAGATCTCTACTTTGTGATTATGTCTGAAACAACTATGCAAAAACTCGGGTTCCTTAGGCTTAGAGGACCATGATCATAGAGTTTTGCAGTGTTCCTAAAAAGATGTAGGCCTACAGGCAAAATAAAAACGCTCTTGATTCATCCTTAATGCTGAGAACTTACGTTCTCAGTTATATGCCAATATGTATTCAAACGGCTATTAGCAGCAGTCGGTGGCAAAAGTTGGGAGAAACCGTCCCAAGCCTCTCAAAAGTTGGTGGGCGCGTCCCGTGGGTTTCATAGGGAGGTTGCGCCTATGACAGCTACCACCACCATAACCACTACCACCACCGCCACCACAGTCAACACCACAACCAGCACCCTCACCCGCACCACCACAACCTCAACAACCACACAACCACAAACATTACCACAACAACATTACTACTACCCATGGGCGCCCGCAGAACATTTTGCAGGAGGGGCAAAATTCGCAAAAATTTTACGGTGGTCACGGTTAGGCTACATTTTTCAGTGACAAAAGCATGCTGTAAATACAGCGCTGGAAATTAGAAACACGGGTATTTTTTCAAAGACGTTTCTTAATGCAAATTTCTCAGTTTCATTTTTGATATGAATAGCTTCCTAGTGCGAAAAATTGGTTAAAAATCCAAAAGTAGATGTTAAAAAGTAGGTCCATGAAGGGCACTATTATATACCGGGTGGCGCATAAAAAACCTCCCCAAACTTTGTTAATCTGGCAAAATATTTTAACAGGTACGACGTTATAACCTTGCCGCAGAGTGTGATATAATAAACATACTCTCTTGAAATTTGACATGACATTGTGTGCACAGAAATGATTGCTTAACATTTTGGTGTAAATTAATATTTGATGTCTCTGAAATTAGATCTTTGCCAGATTAACAAAGTTTGGGGACGTTTTCTATGCGCCACCCGGTATAATTATATATTTATTTCTATAGAGATTAGTGTTTTAATGCGAATAAATTTGTTAAAAACTCAAAAGTAGTAATTTAAAAAAGTTCCACTTTTCCAGGGGGGGCAAGTGCCCCCCCCCTTGCCCCTATGTGCGGGCGCCCATGCTACCACCACCAGTCCACCACCACCACCACCACCACTACTACAACCACAACCACCACCACTACTACAACCACAACTACCACCACCGCAACAACAGCAAATATCACAACCACAACCATTACCACAGCCACCGCAACTACTACCACCACCGCTACCACCACCACCACTACAACAACCACCAAAACCATTACCACCACCGCTACCACCACCAAAATCACCACAACCATCAACACTACCACCACAACTACCACCACAACTACCACAAGAACCACCACCACAAATACCACAACCAAAACCACTGCTACCACCACCACAACCGCAACAACCACCACAATCACAACTATTACCACAATAACCACAACATTACCACCATCACCACAACCCACACCACCACCAACACCACCACTACAACCACTACCTCCACCTCAACCGCAGCCACCACCACTACCACCTCAACCACTACTACCAGCCCAACCACAAACACTACCACTACTGCCGCAACTACCACCACAACCACCAACACCACAACTGCAATCAGCACCACAACCACCACCATCGCAAGTTACTAATAGTCTACTGTTGCTGCTACTGCTACTACATGTACAATCATTAGCACAGGTATGGTTCTACTGCCACTACTACTACTACCACCACCACCACTACTATTATGTATGTATGTGCACTTGTTATAGCGCCCCTTCAAGCTCTCTCTACTCAGAGGCGCTTCCGATGCAGAGCGGACACTGCATTGGAGTTTCACGCCGAAGCGCTGAGCAATTGTAAGTGAAGGACTTGCCCAAGGTCCTTACGCGGGGAGGTGGATTCGAACCTCGGACCTTCCGGCTCCAAGGCAACGACGCCACCACTAGACCACCGCGCCCCACACCACCGCGCTACTACTACTACTACTACTACTACTACTACTACTACTACTACTACTACTACTACTACTACTACTACTGCTGCTGCTGCTGCTGCTGCTGCTACTACTACTACAAATGGTAGTACCAGAGAACTACTACTACCACTGGTCTAGTACCATTCTGCTACCCCTATAACTGTAGGCCTTAGTAAATGGTAAATTTTGCTGGTAATTAAGTTACAGCAATTGCTTGAATAGAAATTCCCAAGGTGTCCATTACATTTCAACGTCTAAGCAAATATTAATAGCAATGATTAGTAGTACACAAGTTAATACTGTAAGTTACGGCCCAGAGGTTACTGGCTGCATGTCGTACAAACGACAAAGAGACCACAGTTGATGGCGATGATGCTAAGTTTTCAGAATTTCTTGGAGTCTCATGTTTGCTTTTCAAAGGTCTTCGGCTCGGCTATGGAAATACTATGCATGTTTGTACATTGTTTTGTTTATCATCAGAAATCAAAGGAAGTCGCGACTCGTCTGACAAATGTGGACTGTATAACAGTCATTTATTGTGGTCTCCTTGCAACATATGGAAAACCAGTAGGTGAGTTATAGGACGATTGCTTCAAGATAGTATTATTTTATTATTATTTATTTAGCTATTAAAAAGATTATTATTATAATCTTTTTAATAGCTTCAACACAGACAGCATCAGTAACAGAAAGTACGTGTACAAGAAACAAGGGAAGCAGAGATATAATTAATTGGTCTAAAATCTAAATGAACATAAAAGTGCCAATAATTATGTTTCTTCTGGAACTGGCTCAGCTAATGTGCCTCAAAAGGCAACCAGTTGAAACGCTGAATAGTATTAGCCTATCTATAGATAGGCGTCGTAACAGAAACAAGTCTCTCTCAGATTAACAGAAGACAATGTTAGGAATTAGGATAAGGCCTAATTCTGATTTAAAAAAAGTTGCGGCAAATGAGACCTAAATTCTCAAAGGTTAGAGGAACAAAAAATGAGCGTTTAGAAGAGAAGAGCGACATAATTTTTTTTATTTTGTGTTTTTCCTATCTCAACAGTTACTGCAGCGCGCGCCGTCGATGCCATGGCCTGGATATAATGAGGGTGCTAGTGTGTCTACGACAGTCGCATCCCACACAAGATGGCGACCCGCATGCCATATTATTATTATTATTATTATTATTATTATTATTATTATTATTATTATTATTATTATTATTATTATTATTATCATCATCATCATCATCGTCGTCGTCGTCGTCGTCATCATCACCACCACCACCACCACCGCCGCCGCCGTCATCGTCGTTGTCGTCATCATCATCATCATCATCACCATCATCATGAACGATTTTCACACAGTAGATAAATTAAATGAGGTGAAAATAAATGGACGTCGTTCTGCAATGATAACGAACTCTTTTAGAAAGCTTTACAGAAATTGCGACAATTCTGCAAGAGATAGGCTAACCAACATCTGTCTAATAGACTAGATATTCTTTTGGTAGCCTAGCTGAAGCAATTTCTTGTGTTTTGAAAAAATTGTAGGCTACCATCATTAAGCAAACTCAAAGCAGTTGTCAACAAATTTCAAGCGTCAAACTTTTTAACAGTGTTTATTGACTATTTTGTAGCGGGAAAGTTGATTGTGAAACCACGTGATACGGACGCACAAGTGAACCAATCAACTTATTTCAATTGTTCCTCTGATATTGGGTCCGCGGATATATTTTGGTTTCACGGTACCACATACGTTTACACCGGGACTATTTTGGAACCGTATAACCAAAGATTCATGGTTGATCGAAGTGAACGGAATGGAACATACATCTACAATCTGGTCATTCATTCAGTGCAAACTGGCGACGCCGGAGAATACACCTGCAATGATGATGAATTGTATGGAGAGAAATATTCGGTTCAACTTGTTGTCTTAGGTAGGCATAGTCTCATAGGCGTACGGGAGTTTTCACCAGTGGGGGAGGGGGGGCAAAGATTGAACTTCTTCTGGCCAAAATAAATTTCCCGAAAAAAAGTTGACGACCTTTTTTTAGTCGTTTGGGGTTGTCTTTGCCCGAAAAACCACACTTGCCCGAAAGTTGGGGGCATTTGCCCCCTCTGCACCCCCGCTACGTACGCTTATGCATAGTCTATAATAGGCTAAGCATGTGAATTTGTGATCAGAAGCTCAATTAAGAAACGACATCCGGTAATAGCACTCTCCGTAATGAAGACTTTTCAAGAAACAATTTAGCCTAGTGTTTTTGCTATTGTTCTCTTCTTTCAAAAACTTTCATACCTACCACTTCGACGAATACAGCGATGTCTGATTCATAGTAGGCTATAGCCTATTATCAGTTATCGGGATTCGTATAATGCAATATTAGCTAACTTTCTCCATTTCCCTGTTACAGTAGTAAAATATCGCAATCATAATAATAAATATAATTAACAAAGACAATCTGGTTGTCCCTATGGCTCGAACTGCCACAATGCTGCGTTATAGCTTCGCTAGTAGGCCTAGGCCTATAGGTCCATCAATCTGGAATAAGTTAGGCTATCTAATATAGGCCTACTCTACTTAATGATCTTCTTGGTCTTTCTTTGTTCCTTTTCCGCAAGCGCTTGAAAATCTTTCTCTTTGATTGTAGTTTAGTTCTGTCAGATCGGGTTTGGAGCGCATCTCAGGCGCTTCTCTTCAAGTTGCGCCATGTAAATTCATGATTACAATAACAAGATGTAACTGTTTAGTGCATAAATAGCTGCTGCATGCTTCTATTGCAGTAGCATCTCATACGTTGATGTAGTAAGATAATTAAAATGAATTAAAGCGTAACGTAGTGATTTTGCGATTCAGTGGTTTTGCATCTGATTTCAAGATGGCGATCCCATTTGCCGATCCAACATAAAACTAGATGAAGTCATTGGACAAAATACGTGCAATGTAGAACCGGATGAAGTGGAACTATCGTGCAGCGTGACGTACCATGGTAACATTCCTCCTCAGCTGGAATGGAAGAAGGATGGAGATGATAACACAATTTCAGAAGGTTTATCCTATGTTACATCTGCCAGTCACTACAGCTACATTTTGAAACTGAAAGGTGACATCTCTCTTGACAAGTCTTCCTATGTTTGCCAAGCAACAAGATTTGCGCAAGAGCCACGCAAGTGCATCTCAAAATTCATAAACGTTTTGTGTAAGTAAAAAAATATAAAATTATGTCTATCTTTTTCTAATGTAGCCTACATGTAGGGCCTAATCTAGTTCAACACTCCAATGTGAATTGAAGATATTGGGAATAGACCTATGATTATTATTTCGGTGCAATTCAGTCTGTTTATTAAAAATATTAGGCCTACTTCCAACAATTGGACAACTTGCTGTATTAATATTATTTTTTATAAATGTGTCTTTATCGGCCTATAAACTTGTTGGCAATCTCATTGATTCTATAACGATCGAATGCCAACAAAAGAGCTAATAACCGGTAGTCTATGTACAGTTTTGCAATTGAAACAAATCTCAAGAACACAAGCTGGAGAGACAGGATCACAAATCAGGCAGTTCTGGAAAGGGCAAGGGTGCAAATAGAACGACTACAAACAATAAGCAGAAGAAAGCATTGGTGGCTTGGCCACATAATTTATTACTTCGAGGAGAGGGTATTTCCAGTGTCTTATCACAGGATATTGCATTGACTTCCTCATATAGAGCCTATCTCAGATTTCAAGGACACTGAGCTACCTCTAAACGTTCATAGATCACAATCAGTGGCGTAGCAAGGTTTTGGGGGGCTTTCGTGGTGGGCCCCTTCAATGCTTGACCCCCAAGATTTCAAACAATAGGCTAAGGCTTTGCAAAAGCGCCTGGCTTTTGCGATAGACTATTTGCATAGGTCTATAGCTCGCACTCGAAATTAATTTTCAAAATTAACTTATTTCATTTTTTAAAATTTTCTCCCGTTTGACTCTATAAAACATTTTCTATTTCAACAGGCTGCCAGAGTAGCCAACTGAACAAAATGTATCGGTAAACATCGTTTCCTCTCTTGTAATACGAATTATAACCATCCACACTGAAATTCTATCAAACAGTTGGTTTACTTTACTAGAAAAAAGAAACCATTTAATAAATTGGTAAATATTTGATGCGACTCAAGTTTGGGTTAGCCTACAGTGATAGGCCATGAGTCTAAAAGAAGAATCGAAAATTCGGATATGCTAAGATTTGCCCAAGCGAACCTTGGGCAAATACCTTTGGGCGAATCCCTTGCGCAAAAATAATTGAGATGCCTTTGATCTATAATTCTTTTGCAAAATAACTGGCGTACCGTACCACCATAGTTTCTGAAGTGCCTCTCTGCTCGGTGTCGATATTCAAAGCCACCACCACCTCAGCATTGATCAAACTGAATTCAATTTTGTCACCAGGTTTGATCATTTGAATACAATCTGAATATCCTTAAAGTAAAAAATCAACTTTGACCCTGGGGGGCCCTTGACAGCCGGGGCCCTTGTGCACTGCACAACCTATTGCTACGCCACTGATCACAATAACATTTTTACGCAATGTTCAATCATCACTGCAAACACATTAGGTAAATCATTAATATAGATTAAAAATAAAAGTGGACCATAATTGGATCCTATATAGGAATATTATTACACTCCAGTCTGCACTTAATTTTATCAATTGAAATAGTCTAGCAGCAGCAGAAATGAATTGCCATATGCATGATAGCCCTACATAAAATTAATAACTTGTTATTGCAAGTATAAATTTTATTGCAATCTTTCACCACACGTTTTACCTGAATCGAAATAATAGAATAATTTTTCTAAGATGTGTTCTACAATGTATAAACGTGGTAGAAATTGTTATTATTTTAAATTTATTTATTGAAGTCGTAGCCAAGTCTTATAAGCACTTAAATAGAGCAACTCGTTATTCAGATGGCAGCTTAAAATGCTTCCATTGCAATATGAAAATTTAAAACATTCTGGTTGAAGTGGGGGATACATCCCCTCCCCAAACCTTTCCCCTCTCGGCGCACTCGTTCATCTACTCAAAACCCAGAAGGGCAAACTATGCTTTATTCCCACCAAGAACATAAGCCAAACTCCACCCACGGGGCCTACGCATTGGACATTCACACTGTAAGCTTAGAGTGAAGCTGTTAGTCACTCGAACTGCGTTCCGAGGGAGTAAAGAATATTAAAATGAGAAGTTAAGCAGTTGTTTTCTAAATGTAAATATTTCTGTAGGCCTACAGTTTATAAGTCATTTGGAGTGTGTTGGGAGACACAAGCAAATGGATTAAATAAGCAGTCTTTCAGTATAATAGAGTTAAATTAGCTGATCATTTATGACTGTCTTGTTTAAGGCAATTATCTTTGAATTCAGATGCGCTAAGCGATAATTCAACAGTAAACAGAAGCCTGGATGACGAAATACTATGTCAAGCAAACACATCTCAGTCGTGCAAATACAAGTGGAGATGGTTCGATAATAATGACGTTACAACGGAGTCTTCTTCGGCGATTTTAAAACCCAGAAAACCAGGATTGCACAAATGTGAAGCTGAATGCTATCTAGGAAGCAAGACCTGCAATCTGGTCGTCATGGAGGCATTGGTTTATGGAGATACAGGTCGGCCATATAAAAGTCGTGACTACCTTCAGAATAATAAAAATTGAGCTTCTGCACCCGTTTCTGAATATTGTATATTGCTTAGCTGTTAGACAAGACTACCCGCACTCCCGCATGTGTCAGACGAATAAATTATGACAAGCAATTAATTATCACATCCAGACACTTCAATAGTTTTGAAATATTGAGGATATAAGCATCTCTTTCCAACCCACAAACTGTGAGTGCTAATTGAGCACCTCATTTTCCAATGCATTGTGTACATAACATCGTCACGGGTGGCGGCAAGTTTGACATAAGCTAATATTATGAGGTGTAGGCTATTCTATTTGGATAGGCACTCTACGCTATTATGGTTTGTTTCGTTGCCACTAGTCACTGTCTAGTTATTCTTATTATGAAGCAAGCAGTATTGTAGAGATTTTCCGCTTTTTACTATGGGGAGCAAGGAGGCTGAGCCACATTTGGGGAGAGGCTAAGCCTCTTCTATAGCCTCCCCTGGCCCCGCCACTGGTTAGTAATAGAGGTAGGCATATACGAACAGTGGCATTCCACTTAGCTAGACTGTTTGTCTCCCGCGACGACTTTTTGTCTTCTATTCGATCGTAATCTTTATCTTCCATCTTGTCCCGCATTCTTGCAAGAATTTACCATTCCTTTGTGAAGTAACTTATACTTTGTCAAATGAAATTGGAATATCTTATCAAAGCAATATTATAGAGCATGGTATCATTCAATAGCCAAAAACCTTCCTGCTGTTAAATTAGCATACTTAATTTAACATATGTAGCCTATAATTGTTGTCGCAGAATCCAGTCAAACCAGAAATGTAGGCCTAATCGTCTCTGTCGTGGTCGTGATGGTCGTTATGCTCTCAATGGTTTTCACCTTGATATTCGTTCTCCGCCACCGGATCGCGAGGAATGAAGGTAAGTTAATTATTAATCACAGCAGACGAACAGGATCGTGGTATTTCCATGAACAATTGTAGATTGAGCAAATCATAGTAAGTATAGGTTGGATTGATGATTGTCTAGACTCTAGAAAACTTGATCGTGCTCTCCACACGTCATTTGTTTTGCAACTGAATATATTGAATATAGAGGTAGTCGCATCACTGCAGAATGCAGATACTTGGAGTGAAACTGTAAGAAGACCGTAGTATAGGCCTACAACATGATTCAAAAAATGTAAGCCAAATTGTTTTTCATATATCTCTAATGCCTGATAACATATAACGCTGAAAGTTTCCTAATATTTAGAGAATTGGACCAAGAAAATGATTCCTAAATTTCAAGAGATAAAATTCAACGGATAAAAAGATCTGAATCTTTCAACTTCATATACCGAAATTTCAGTTTACAAGCAATTTTCTGTTAGATTCTCCGGAGTCAAACTCTAAGATCTGCAGCACATTTTCCACAGCAAATGAGAGGCACCCATTCCTTGACTTTCTCTCCAGTCTTGCAACCAAAGTACAGCTCAAAGCTTTATTGACAAGTCCAGTCATTGTGTGTCTCTGAGGCTTACTCATAATATTATAGCACAGCGGCGTCGCCAGGATTTTATTTCTGTACGCACAACTTGCACAAAATAATTGAAGCGAACAGCGATCGATAGGAGCTTATATTCAGGGGGATCCAGGATTTCTGGTTAGCGGGGGGGCGTAAATACTAGGGCCTACCAATCCAATCCCATATATATACATATACAGTGCTTAAAGTGTAAAAAAAGTGCCAGGACGCTGTATTGTAGGCCTAATTGGTCGTCAGTGGCGGCGCCGAAGACGGGAAGTTGCGAGTGCCGAAGGCACGAAGCCCATCCCGACTAGGGGGTCTGGGGGAGCGTCGTAAGCTCCCCCAGCGGGGTCTGGGGCGGAGCCCCAGCGACCAGCGCATTTTTTGCTGTTTCGACCTTAATTGGAGCCATTTTTAGGCTCTTGTTTGCCAGCTATTTGTGAACGACAAAGTCGCGAAATTTTTAAGAATAAGTCGTTTTTCAGTGTCGCAAGCTACCAGGATAACAATAAAAATCAAAATGTTATTGTAAAAGAGAAAGGTTTTGTCTTTACAGTAAGCTCCCCTAGCGGGGTCTGGGGGCGGAGACCCAGCGACCAGCGCATTTTTGGCTGTGTCGACCTTAATTGGAGCCATTTTTAGGCTCTTGTTTGCCAGCTATTTGTGAATGACAAAGTCGCGAAATTTTTAAGAATAAGTCGTTTTTCAGTGTCGCAAGCTACCAGGATAACAATAAAAATCAAAATGTTATTGTAAAAGAGAAAGGTTTTGTCTTTACAGTAAGCTCCCCTAGCGGGGTCTGGGGGCGGAGACCCAGCGACCAGCGCATTTTTGGCTGTGTCGACCTCAAATGGAGCCATTTTTAGGCAGTCATGTTGAACCTATATAATATATCTTTCTTTGGGCGCATAACTATAGGTAGGCCTAGGATATAGGATTCTCTCGTGGTAATATGGAACTTCAAACTGTCACCCAATAAATTTAGACCATGTGACAATTATATAAAAGTTTGCGCCCCTAGAAAAATTCCTGCGGACGCCCATGCTAAAGGCTTCAAATTATTACCCCCTCCTAAACATTACCCCCCCCCCCTGCAAACTGTAATTTGCATCAATCGTCGCATTTATTGGACTAAAAATATCAGAAAGATAATCCAGCTTCTTGTTTTGGTCTGAAGATTTTCATCCGTTATCCCACTTCGTGGTTTGGTTTGTTATAAATATTTTCATCTGTAACTAAAATACTAAATCGCCGCTGAAGTTACATGGAGAAATGGCTTCGAGGCTATTATTTTTTCCGAGTAAAATATTGATAACAAACCACAGTGGGATGACGGATAAATCTATGCAAATCTAGTGTCCGGGGGTAATCTGAAACCGGTTACGGTACAAGTTGCCGGGGGGTGATGTTCAGGAGGTGCAATTTGATACCGTTAGATCGGCATATTGCTATGCTATCGTCGCCTTGAAGCCGGAATTTTCTAGGTTCGAATCCACCTCGCCGCGTAAGGACCTTGGGCAAGTCCTTCACTCACAATTGCTCAGCGCTTCGGCCGGCGTAGGGCTGAAAGTGAGCCGGGTCGGTCCGGGTCTGAGACCCGGCATCGATTTTCGAGACCTGCTGTTGCCGGGTCTCAGCCGGGTCGCAAAACAGGCCGTCAGATGCCAAAAGTAGGTAAAAATGGTAGGATGTTCGGTAATTTTGGGCAAATGACTATCGGAAAAACGTCGTCAGAACAATTTATGGACCAAAGGTGTGCTCGTCCGCCAAAGTGAGACCCGGCAACTTTTCCAAACCACTTTCAGCCCTGACAGTCTCTGAGAGCTTGAAGGGGCGCTATAACCAGTGGCGGATCCAGAACTCTTCCAAGGGGGGGGGGGCAAAAATCTTAGAACCTGGGATGGGACAGGTGAAACAAATTTCGAAATTTGGTTGTTGGTCGAAAATAAATAGGGATCAGTCTTTGGCTGAAGTACTTTTCATCCGCCAAAAAAGTTGATGAGGTTTTTCTTTCAGTCATCTGCCAAATTTTGTTTGAGAAAATCATACCATTTCATCCGCCTAAAAGTTGATGACTTTTTTTACTCCTCCACTTGAAAACCGACTGGGGGGGCCACGTCCCATGCCATTTTCCGAATAGGGGGGGGCAATATGCCATTACACCCATATGCATATTGCTAATTTCATACCAAATGGGGGCCACGTCCCATGGCAGTTTTAAATGGGGGGGCCATGGCCGGATTGCCCCCCTGGATCCGCCCCTGGCTATAAAAAGTGCTCATAAAAACACATACAAACAAAAATTAAATTTAAAAAAAAGTTTTAACGGTTTTACATCCAGGAATCCCACGATCCATAGACCTCTAGGGCCTAGGCGGCTATAAGACGCTCAATGCCCAGATAGCTCTCTATTAGAGTGTAAGTAAGTAAGGAAGTAAGTATATTCTATAGATTATAAAATTTCAGTAGAATTTCATCGCTTATAATAAATTTACAATTTGTGAGAAAAATTTTTTTGGCCTTTCCGCGCTGTACGCACTTGCGTACGTGCGTACGCCTAACGGCGCCCCTGTTATAGCATAGCCTATTCTCCACAAATGTGGCAAAACGTACATATCACGTTTGATGCAAAACTGGCAAAATATTTCTGCTAACGTCTTAAAAATATTATTATAGCTTAAAGCTTATCTGAAAATAAACTTCTTCAGTGGGATATACATGTAGACCTATGCAGAGAAGTGGCTTTAATTATAGTGCTTAGCACTTTTGCAGGCAGATTCTACCTAGCATTAATGCATATGCAGACCCAAGTTTATTTGTTGTGCAAGACAAACATTTACATGTATGTAAACTGTCCTAAGTGCTTGCCTGGACACACCCTCAGTTACACGAGGTTTATTATAGCGTTATATCTGAAAAATATGGAAATAAATAGAAAAATTGAAGATTTCTCAAAAACGTTTAGTGATGGGACAATTTCAAGGTGATTTTCGTGATCAGCAGCAGAAACTGCATAAGAAACACCTGAAAGTGTTCAGGAAACAAAATCACTGTTGTACAGTGTTATCATTCATTATTATTTATGACTGCAAATCGTTTAACGACTTAAACCACGCCAACAGACAGAAATGACGTCTGGAATGACGTCTTCTAAAGAGATTAAAAATTTAATATCGCCAAGACGTAGTGTGGTTGAATCCGGACTAATATTGATGCATAATACGACGGTTAATGGCGTCTTAATTTAGCGTTAATTTAAAATGTCCATAACTCGGGATTTAAAGTGAATTGAGAGCTGAAAATAGTCGCGTTGACCTACAAATTTGGGTAAGATATATTTAAAAATTGTTTAGTGGCCCGAAATGAAGTCGTTTCGAAGCCTTTCTTAGGACGGACAAACATACACACAGATCTCAGGTTTAAAGTAGGCCTGAAGATGAGTGGATGATCATAGGTTATAACATAAGTTAAATATAGCTGAGTGGCAGCCATGCAAATTACGCATGGCTTCCTGTTGGTTAATCGCCATCTTTCGAATATGATGTAGGCCTAAATTCTGCTTTTGTGAGGGTAGGGGAATTGATCCCGCATCCAACGCATTTCATAATATGATTCACCATAGGAAGATAATCACAGCTTCTTGTGAAATATTTAATTAATTCCCAACAAATGTCATAAATAAGCTTAAATAGATTTTTAAAATTTATCGACATAATAACATAACTTTCTTCAAAATTGTAACGAATTTCAGTTTGTGAATAACGAGAAAATGATTTCAGAGACAACGATTGGTAAGAACACAAATGAACACGTGTATACACCTCTCAACGAATTTTCAAGAGACGAATGCCAGTCAGGTATTTCTATAAAATTAATGTACTATTATACGTGTTGTGACTTGTCATAAAGTCACAAAAGAGTGAGCAGCCACAAGTCTGACTTGTGGCCTTTAGACTATGCAATATATATTGCTGGAGTTGGTGTACCGTCCTGCCATTTTATTCTTTTCGCATACTGAATTGAATCGGCCTTCTCCAGGGCATTTGCCTGCCTCTGCCTTAGCCTCTAATCTTTTTGCCATGACCTTTAACAGGATCTTTGAGGCACGGGTTAATAAGCTTATTGTAATATAGTACAGTTGCATTTGCACTTTGTTGCGTTCTGCTTCGTTTTCATCGGGGTCATGCTAGTTTGGATGAAGTCATCTGGCCACATTCCTGTCTCGTATAATTATATCCTGACATAACCTCCGTTGCTTTGTCTCCTAAGTTTTTGAGTACTTCTGCCAGGGTCAATTCCATCCGCTTTGTTGCTTTTCAGATACTTTCTTGCTGCTACCATAGTATATTATTATGGTCCTAGGTCATCCCCATCTCTTGTATTATAGAGGTATTCCGTTATCTCAGTTGGTCTGTCCTTGCTCTGATAGAGATCCTGCACATAATATTATTATACCTTCCATCTTTTTCTTACATCGCTGGCATACTGTAGTAACCTCCCCTCTTCAATCTTCATCCTCTATGGTAATTCCTCCTAAACACTGTCGTTGTTCTTTTTGAAGTCCTCTTCACCTTTTCATATTATACTTTGTCGTACCTTTTTTGTTTTATGGTTCTTCCATGTTTCTACACTGTTCATCCCATCACTCTTCTCTTGCCTTTTCTGCTGACCTTGGCTTATAGTGTTTATATGCGGATATTCCGGCTTAACCATTGCTTTGCTCTGGTGTTTCCCTTTTTCTTCTTTCATCCATGTCCTGTAGTAGGCCAATAGACCTACATCATCTCCACTGTAATCCATGGTTTAGGCCTAGGCCTACGTCTTAATAGTCTTGAACATGCGCCGACCTAGCTATCTGTCTCTATGGTAACCTTCGCAGTTTTGCTTGCGTTTGGTGTTTTCTCTCTATTTCCGCTTATTATAGGCCTACTACAAACATGCACGTTATCCTCCAAGTTAACTTCGGTAGGTTCAGCAATGATCAGCATCACCACTACCATCATAAATATACATTCATTTGATTTCAAAGAACTTCATCAGTGAGTAAGAAAAATCATTTCCATATACATGGATCAGCGTTTTTATTTATTACAAATTTGAATGATCTCATTTTATGATTTTTAGATTATTTGTTTTCAAATGAACTGCCAGATAAATACAAATTTGATCCAGTTTCAACTGAGATAATCACAATAAAAGCCGCAGAAGAGCCAAAGAAATGTGCCTATCGTGTGACGATCTTAGACAATGAAATCTTTATTGTGACTGACAATAATTCACATATTGAAGTTTATGATTCCATGGAATTCAGTGTCAGTCGTCGACTTCATATGAAGGAGCTAAACGATCCACTTGATATAGTATCCTGCAGCAGAAATAAATGCCTCTATATCTTCAATTTGAATGGACATTCGAAGGAAATTCTGAGAGTTGATAAAAATGGAAAATTAATAAAGATTTGGTCAACAGGAAACGATTGGAGTTGGAGTCTATCAGTTACATATGAATCGAATGTCATTTTATTGGTTCGCAGCAAAGATAAATTAAATGAATATTCTCCAGATGGGCAATTGATCCGTGAAATAAATCTATCAGATGCAGGTATTTATTCTCCTTGGCATGCTATAAAACTGACCAATGGTCATTTCGTGGTCAGTCATGGATCGCGTTATGATGATCTGCACAGAGTGTGTATTGTGGATGCAGGTGGAAAACTGATTACGTCATTTGGTGGAAGAGTTGGATCTAACAACGGACAAATGGATCGTCCAGTCTATTTGTGCGTTGATGGAGGTGGATTCGTGTTCGTTGTTGATAAAGGGAACAGCCGAGTTTTGTTACTGGATTCAGATCTGAAATTTAAAAGAGAAATTCTGACAAAAGGAAAAAACGGATTGCTATCTCCGCAAAGGATTCTTCTGCATGAATCAACAAGTCGAGCGCTTGTGGTTGAATATGTATCGGGTTTACTGATTTGGAATATTCAATTCAGGTCATAGATCGAGAAGAGAAAGTGTTGTTCAATGTTTGACAAACAATAATATTTCTCTTAACTAAGGCAATTCGCTCTCTTAATAATATTGGACTTCGATAACTTCTCATAAAATGTAAAACAAATCATAGGATCACGGTATAGGCCTAGAGCTAGCATGATTTTGTTTCCTATCTAGATGAATCAGCCGCTCAATTGTGTGTTGCTGAGTAGGCCTACCATTGCGGATTGTTAAGAAGTAATACATGTAGTTGCGCAAAAGTTCTCGTAAGTTGTCAATCTATTAGCGATTCGTGGTGTGTTGACCTAGGCGTAACTTTCTATTGTGTAGGGGTGTCCAGACACCACTTTTGAAAGGGGTGGTGATACTCACCACCTCTTTTTGGTCCTGCAAGAATTTTTTTAAACATGAAAACATTTGGCTGTCCCGTAAAGTCTATTTATTCTTAACATCGAGAGGCAGATGAAGAAAGAGAAGAAAGAGTAATAGAGAGAAGGGAGAAACATCGCATGACAGTTGATACTTAATACGCTTACATTATGCTGTGCACTATTTGGCCGAAATTTGTCACTTTGTTATTGTCCTGAACTCTTGATTCCTTTGGATATTGACCAAAGACAATAATTGTCACATCTTTGACACTATAGCATGTAGCTTTTTGTTTTCTTAATTCATGCAGTCGCGACCTATTATAATATGCTGCTGTGCAAACAAATACAAATTGCTGTCACCAAGTAATTGACCACAGAATAACCCACATAGCTTACTTCGTTGAAGTACAATAGCAGTAACACTTCGGGGACAAGTCAATCCTCCCGCACAGTTCCAAAAAGATTTACGGCCTTGACCTTAGGCCTGCATTATTTATGTTTGGTTTATAATTTGGACGACGTCGTTCATTTTGTTGTAGCCTGGACTTAACACTTCAATAAAATATAAAATCTGTAGACTATAAGACGTTATTATATTTTTATTAGAAAAATTGAACATATTGGAGTTTGACTTTGCGGGTGACCGAAAGTGCTGAATGAAGTGTAGGCCTAACCTGCTACTTCGTATTTAGGGCAAGGGAGAGAGAGAGACGGGAATGAAAGTTAGTGAGCAGAAGAATTATAGTCACCACCACCACCACTTTCTGGTGGAAAGTTACGCCCTTGTGTGTTGATGCGGTCATGGAAACTGAATAATAAAGAAACATTGAAATAGAACGGGCTATGTTCATTATTAATATTAATTTGAATATAAATATTATGCACACACCTATCTTATGCGACAGCTCAGAGTCAACGCATTTCAATACACTTTAGGCCTACATTTTGAATGTCATACATACATACATACATACATACATACATACATACATACATACATACATACATACATACATACATACATACATACATACATACATACATACATACATACATACATACATACATACATACATACATACAGAGCAGTTCATTGGGAATATTCGAGTGACGTGCATGATGCTTATAGGCTAAATAAATTTCATGAAGTACATGTACTTTAGCACACATTCAAGTGTTTCGTTTCAAACTTCAAACAAGACTTTGACCAATCACTTCACACACATTGTTGCAGTTATTGAGTTTGAGAAATAGGTGGTCTACTACAGGTGTGTAGTGGTTATAGCAATTCGCAGTCGCTGTGCAGTTTTCTTCTTTTCTTGTTGACTGACCACAAGTCTAATCCATATGCGGCCTATCTACAATTCCTTGCTCATCCATGAACGTAAAGGTTTGTTAGCAAATGCGTTACTTACTCATTCACATACCTATTTATAATTTTTTTATTTTACATACATACATACATACATACATACATACATACATACATACATACATACATACATACATACATACATACATACATACATACATACATACATACATACATACATACATACATGCATACATACATACATACATAGTATTACATACAATACATACATGCATACCTTGTCAAGGGCCTACTCATTTACCCACCTGCACTAGAAGTCTGTCTCCAGGAATTTTCAAGCAATAAGTCGTAGCCTATAAGAAATTAATCGGAAAACTCTAATATAATAAGTACGGTACACTGATTATTTTTATAGGCTACAATTTCGATAGAGAGATTAGACGGCGAGGAGAAAAATGACAAACTGCTCTCATAGACCTGAGTCGCTAACACTTCATATAATAGATGCCTCTCAGGGCTAACTTAACCCTCAGGCTACCAAGCTTTTTTGTAACACAGACTACCAAGAGGGAGGGTGGTTACCACCCCCCTGGATTTTGGGTTTGATTTGAGATATCATAACTTGTGATAGGCTACAGCATTGGATTCAGCATTCATTGTTGCACAAACTGATATATTTAGGTTTAAAATATATGAATGATCCTCGAAATTATGAATTTTTTCCATGAGTAGGCTACCCGTAGATTCCACAAAACGTGTAAGCTTACTTACGCAAAAGAAAAATGTTGGATTCTGTGTGTGTAGAACATGTCTTATGTATACAAGAATAGTTTATAATATTATATAAGAAAGTCAAATATTCAACTATAAAAACTAGTTGTAAGTCTTTTTTAGGTAGAATCAAAAGAAACAACATGCATATCTATCGCCAATCAATATGAAACAACGAAATTATGCCATTGTCGTCGCAAAAAAATCGACATTTTCACAAATTTTAATTTATTTTGAGCACTTCCGGTCATCAAAAGACAAATTAATTGTTATGAACAAATAGCCCTACATGCCCTCTATAGATTGACAATTTATTTCTCTTGAAAAATAAATCATGGATATGTTATAATAGGAAAAACATGTGAATTTTACGAAAACAAAATACCTTTATATATATTTTAATTAATTTTGAGTACTTCCGGTTGCCAAAAAGACAACTCCGTGACCATAAAAATGTAGCCCCGCATTCCCTCTATAGAATGGTAGCCTATAATTTGTTTCTCTTAATGTTTATTGACCGATAAGATATAGGCGAAAATCTAAGGGGTGGTGGTATTCCCCTATGGTGCCTCGGGTATAATGGGTATAACTTTTGAACGGTGCGAGGTATTGTTGCGCGCGTCCCCCCAGCCAAAAGAGCACCCCTATTCAGCCTCAAGTCAAGGTTTCTTTCCTCATATTTCACGCAGGGTCTCTCTGGCCGAGGAGCAAGGCGGGGAGGGGCTTCAGCATTAAGTTCCAGGTACTCCGTTCTCTTCCCTCGAAAACCCGGCACCCCCGAGGCAACATCCAGTATGGATTCTGAACCCTCTTCTTCCTCATTACCAGGTACCAAGGATGACTTAAGGCGACATATGTCCACGGCTCTCTGTGGGAGAGCAACAGCCCCTATTTCAGACTGTTCTGGGTTCAGATCCCCTCCACTTATTCGACGGGTTCCCATCCATCCGGGTTGCTCAGCGATATCAGGGTCTAGGGCATTATTTTCTCCAGCATATTGCCTCAGATGTTTTTCTAGCTGCTCGTGTTTCTCAATTAAGGCCTGCATTTGGGCTTCCTGGCGCTCCATAAATTCTTCAACAGTGCACGATACTATTTGGGAGGGGGTTGTCTCTTCTTCCTCCCCTTCACTAACTTCCTCTTCTGAATTATTACTTGACATAATGTTCAATGAGTAAGGACTTCTTAATAACTCTGATGAATCAAGAATTATGCCTAAGTATTCACCACATATCTTCAAGTTAAAGGTTTTTAATCAACACAATTGCAAACACTTGACTATCGGTAATCAGTCAATGATATTTAAGCGAAAGAGAAATTAATCAGCATGATTATATTGCATTGATTTAGGTAAATTCGAGAACATCTATCACTGTTTCGCAGACACGGTTTTCTTTCCGTGTGAAGCACTCGCTAACATCTAATTAATTAACACTAATGAGTTAAGCCTAATCAGTTCTTCAATTAAGCACCACACGCAATGCGACCAATTATAATTGTCTATTCTAGCGATATTCACTGCGAAATATTATTTATAATAATATCTCATTTAAGCTTCTCGGTTCCACAGCAATATGAAATTTAAGGGGATACTTCTCTGCACTCCAGATAATAATTTCAGTAAACGTTGACCACGGAGATACCAGTCACCAAATTGACCACCAGAAGAAATGAAACGGCGGAAGAATTTCAACTTCCAAAGTATGACAAATATTCTTCAAAACTGTTTTCAGACACCCTGGTCTCGTCAATATGAAGGCCCAATTTCTTGGCTGCACGGCAGAAATTCAATTACTAGTTTCTTCGAGTAAATTTGGATCGCAATCTTATTCGATTTCTACCACAATTTCAACGATTCGAGCACAGAGATGTTGCTTCGTCAACCGCCACCGTCTGTCTGAAGGTTTCAGTCCTTCCAGCCAATCACTGGCCACATCCGGGACTCGTCGGAGTCACGGGATCAAGGGGGATCCAATGAAACCTGTTGCGTTGCCGCCGGACTAAAAATAGAGTGGCATAATGAGCTGTTCTCCCAGAACAAATAATAATACACCGGAGGTCGCTCTAAAACGCGGCTACACCACCGGAGACCGACCGAAGGTTTGATGTTAAGGCCGAAATTCGATTAGGCCGTAAATTTATAAAGGCCGTAAAATTATTAAGGAATTATTAACGATCCAACTTTTCACGATCGTTACACCCTCACCAGCCCCCTGAATTTTTCACCATGGGGAAAAATCTATCAGCTCCTGCTGATCATAACCGAGAAACTTAATTTCAGTGTCACCATAAACAATTCTATAGTCGAGAAATCTAATTAAACATCGAAAGTCTTAACGGACAGACTTGTACAAAGGCACCTATCGGAAAATATAACGGACAGATCACGATTTAACGTTATGGCAGAAAGCAATCAAGTATCAAAACATTCACCGAGTAGAGTTCACTAAGTCCAACTCAATTACAATCATAATCACGATCTACGACGTAGCAACACTTCAACTGCATCTCACAAAACTTTGCAGGTCGTTACAGAACTTAAAGTTCTCGGGAAGCACATGTCGACTTAGACACATAAAAGAAAACACAACAGTTTCAAACAAAATTGCAGGGAATGATTCAGATAATAATTTCTTTTCACAAGAAAGAACACAATCATGATTTGACTTAGCGATTATCACGGCGACTCAACAAGGTACTACCCGACTATTTACTAATTACTGGTCCTCAGGTGGACATCAAGAGTGGCCAGAACCATGCGGCTCTTTTTAAAGTGTGCAGTGTCAAGGTAATTACCTCTACCTTCCACCATTCTTTGCTAAGAGGATCGATCAGGTCAGTCAGGGAGGCGAGGAACACTTCTTCCAAGGTCTGTGGTTTCTGAGCGAAGAATCTATGCGAGATCTCCATGGCCAGGATCCAAGCTCGGAAATTCCAGATATGCCCATCGTCCCAAGGTCGCAGGCGTCGTTCCGAAGCCCTGAGGGGAGCCACTAGGATGGTGTTATTCCCAGACTCCTCCCGCCATTTCTCTATTGCGTTTCCATTTTGTGGTAGAGTCGCAACGGTCTGAATCGTGACCACCACCAACGGTATAAGATCGAACCCGTCTCGAAGGAAGGAACTTCCTCCAATCAATCCATCCAAGTCGGCTCGGGAAAAGTCCAGCCGCTCCTTCTCATGGAAGTATCTCAACAAAGCCCAGACAACCCCAAGCTTTTCTACTTTAGGAGCGGAAGCAGGAAGGCGTTGCAGCTCCGGTAACGCCAGTAGAGAGTCGATCTCTCTGGGGCACTGGCCCAACAAACTAAGGCTATCGGGAGTCGCCACAGGTGGAGAAAGTTCGCTGCACGGCCGACCCAATCGTTCCGATTCTTCAGCCGCTTGCAGATTAATCATGAAGCACCGTGAGGAGGCAGGACTTCCAGCAGTAGAAGACTCATTGGAGGAAATCTCGATCTCGATATCAGGTTCGGGCTTCACCTCCACCACCTCAGCAGGGGGACTCCAAGGGTGCAGGAGCTCCAGCAAGTCGATCTCTCCGGCGTCCATGGCCTTTCCTGTACAAGGAGACAACCTATCTACATTTATCGGTTCACCTGATTCGGTTCACATAACCAATACGAGAAACTACCCTTATTAGATCCCAACAAAAGTTTTTATCTCTAAGAATAATGCAACACATAATCGCAATCAATCCAGGGCGATAATACAACATAGCAATTTTAGAACGGACACATATAATTATAATCGACGTTTCCTATCCAATCCCATCACTTGCTCGGGGCCACTTACAAGGATAAATAAATGTCTTCCATAACACTAAAAGATCATGCCCCGGCACCATATTCAGTACAACATTATTCATTTAAACGGAGCAACATATCAAATAACATCAAGAAGTCGCAAATGTATCGAATCACATCACAAGGCACCAGCATGTCAAAGCCAACACTTATCTCATCACTCCGACAATTCATCTGCACACAGCATCACAACAATTTTGCTCCTAACCGTCAGACTAAACTACAGCTCAAGTAATACTCAGGGCTAGAAGTCAACAACACTTTTAACTAATGCTGTATTCCATTTACACCACCCTTACAGATACTACATACAACCACCAACGATTGCAACAATCTCCTTTCTGAGCATTCATAAACATGGGCAGTCAGCACATCATCACAGACAGAACACATTACACTTAGGCTGAGACTACTAAACAAAGGCTTTCTGTTTAGCTAAGCATTATCAATACGCACTAGGGCGGCATTACCCTCGACCTAAGCAATAATTTCTCCACGTCCCCCTTCCAAGACGGAGTACAACAGAGCAGACCACCCGAGACAAGTTAAACAAAGGGATCTACTGTTTAGTAAAACATACCCTAGAAACTAACGGGTTTCTCCCTGACCTATATGCTATAACCTCTCCACGTCTACCTTACAAGACGGAGTACAACAGAGTGGGACAGTAACGCTGACTAGTAAGCAAAAGGGTTTACTGCTTAGTAAAGCATACCAAAGAAACTAGGCCGTCTACAGCTCACAACTCTACACCAGGTCATCTGTCTCACCTCTCATATAATATAAACTGACTGCGGAGACATTAGACAACTCACAAGTCTACCATCTATCTTACTCACAAACTACTCGGAGCTTACACATCACACAGACATACTAGTTTCTTTCACACACTCAACTAATACAACTCGCTAATCAACATTCAAAGACTATGTCCACTAACTGTTACAAAGGTCAAGCTACTCATGATTCAATATGCTGCATTATACTCTACTAACTGCTATGATTATGCACATTCAACTTTAGAATACATTCACCAAAGTTACTGAGCTCAGCTACTCATAATCTAACATATTAGGTAATACCTTATTACCTTTCAATTATAATTATGCAGTCAACATTAGAAATGCATACAGAACATTTGCCTTTTCTTCTCTGGCAACCACAAAAAGAATGCAATGAAACACACAAGTAACCAATCTTATCTATAATCATGAACCAATCATAGATGTTCATTCACAAAATTCATCTGCTTCCATATGCATACCAAAGAACATAAAAATACTGGACTCAGTGTTACATCATACATCAACTAAAGGAGAGGGTACTCTAACCTCTAAGCTATTACTCCGTCGCCATTATGCGACTATCATATACATACCAATGAACATAACAGTACTGAGCCACAGTGTGTCATCATACAACAACTAAGGAAGAGGGGACTCTACCCTCTGATCTATTTATCCCGTCGCCATTACGCGACTCACATCAGCATTTCCACAATCATACTTCATTCACAATAACCATTAATGTGAGCGCTACATAAAAATTCAACTACACAAAATAAACACAAACAACTTAACTAACAGCCCATCGCATTATTTTACATTACTGCCTATACCCGGGCCCATTCCCGTGGTTCCTAGTGGGACTCGAGCGCTGTATAAACCTTCTTGCAAATTCACAATTATCTTGCACATGTTTAATCGATACAGCCACAAAATCATCTTTATTCAACACAACATCAGCAATCTGCATATTCTCTAAAACTAGACTAATTGGCTGATGATTCTGGGTGACTCCGGTGCTTTCGCTCTCGCCAGCTCGATGAGCGGAGAGGACGAATGGAGGATGCACATCCCAATCCGATGGATCCTGGGCTACCACCTTGGCAGCAGAGACTTGGAGCGATGATTCCGTAGAGGACGTTTCTGGCGTCGCAGATTCCGGTTGTTTCTCCACATCTTCCTGAAGATGGATCCCTCCCAGGCGATGAATTCGTTCGAAGGTTCTTTGCTCCTTCTCACCATCTGATGCAGCCAGATGGTCACGAGTTACCACGATTCTTCTGCACAGTCTGGAGCGAGGTTTGCAATGAACTGAGAACTTGTGCTCCCCCACCAGAACCCAGTTATGACCCACATGCCATAAAACGTTTTCGTCCTTCATCCACGAGAGACCCAGAATTAGTTCGGAAACCTGTTCAGTCACCAAGCAGGGTATCTCGAATGGTCGGCCTTCAATCTGCAACTTCAGTTTCGTTTCGCCGAGTACACGGATGGCTGAACCATTTGCTGCTAACAGGGATTGCTTAGAGTGTTGGATTTCGGCAGGGTCTACCAACGAGGCAGGGCACAGAGTCATTTCACACCCCGAGTCCAGCAGCCCCAGCAAATGTTTTCCTTTTATGGTTACGGAAAGGTAAGCGTCATTTCGTCCCTTCACATGTCTCGCATTGTTCACCGTGTTCGATTCTGGTTCTTGTTCTTGTTCTCTCTGCCATGTGTTGTCTGTCCTGCTAGGGCAAACTCGAGAAAGGTGCCCGGGTTGATTACACTCGTAGCAGCGTCTGTTGTCTCGGGCTTCTCCTTGGAAACGGTTATTTGGACGGCGATCCCCCGGTTGATTCCTGAAGCCATTGTTTTCCTTTGGTTGAAACGGCCGTCGCGGTTGCCACTGTCGAAATTGTCCATCAGCAGAAGTAGTATTCGGTTGCGGGGACCACTTCTGAAGCATTTCTTCCATCTTCCGGGTCATCTGTTCTTGAAGTCGGTTCAACTTTTCGTCAAGGTCAAGTTCGGTTTCTTTCACATTCGAGATGCGCCCAGGGCGACGATCACGACGATCGGCAGCGTCTTCATCCGACCAGCGGTAGCCTTCCAGTCTCATGGCGATTTTGTAGGCGTTGTCTAAGGTGGCTGGTTCTCTTTCTCGTACCTTCAGGGCCAGATCTTTATCTCGAAGAGCATCCAGGAATGCTCTGATAGCGATGGTCTCGCTGTGCGTTGACGTTGGTCCCGGGAATGCGAGGATCATCAGTTTCCGGATATCTTGAGCCAGTGAACCAAGGTCCTCGCCCACCTTCTGGCGACGAGTGTTCAATTTAGTTTGATACAGAGCAGCTTGATCGGTGCTTCCGTATCGCAGTTTCAATCTACTGACCAGATCAGCACTGGTCACCAAAGCTTCAGAGTCAAATTCGTGTAGCAGTTGATCGACAGGTTCAACCAAGGCACAGGTCAGTTGGGCCAGCTTCTCTTCTTCAGTCCATCTATTGTTCTTCGAGCATACCTCGAATTTCTTGAGGAATACTTCCACCGACGTCTTACCGTTGTAGCGGTCCAGCTTCATTTGCGATTTCATTCTTCTATCTGGAAAATTTGAAGATTCAGATTGTAGTTTCCCAGCAGGTTCTTTCTTTTCACTAGCAATTTCTTGGACTGTATTGTCGATTGTCGAAGATGAATTCTGTGAAGGTTCTCTGAGTGTCTGCAGCAGGAGGCGGAGCAGTTCCTCTTGATTGAAATTCTTACCATGCTCATCGGGTCTGATTTCGCTTGCACTGTTCAGTTTCACAGCAGTAGCACTGTTCGATTTCACCACAGAGTTTATCGGCACTGTTTGTGTCGCTGACAATTGCACAGATTTATTCGGCGTTGAAATCTGTTCATCATGAGCGGCTGGATCAGCGACCAGATGCTGATATGGCGTGTAAGGTATGTACGAAGGTTGACTTGCCTTCCACCGTTGATATTCGCAGCTTTGTGTCACGTGTGTTTCCGACGACAGGTTCGGTGTCGACATGAGCGGCTGACCGGAAGGAAGGGTGAGCGTAGATATTCGTGGAGCGACGCCAGAGGGCAGGGAAGGTTTTTCGGAAGCCATGACGTTGAGCGACGACGGGGAAAAGGTGGTAGCCCATGAGATGGTTGTCGTTGTCTGTCCGGGATGTGCACCTCGAAGCACCAGATGGTTTTCCCTCAGCGATGATGGATCCCCATTATCTGAAACTAACAGTCGTGAGTTAGTACATGCTTTAACATTATTTTGCCCTAAAGCTACCGCATGGGAATCGAGTACAAGATTATGCAAAGGCCGCATATCTTTTATTTCAGAATGCTCGCTGTCCGATAGACATTTTTCAGTTAATTGATTTCTGAATTGCATTTGTTTATTTCGCATGTAAGAGTCGAAATCAAAACCTTCATAAACAGTGTTCGTGTTATAATCATACATTGTTCGAGTATCTACTTTAGCAGCTGCAGTTGTAGTTCGGCTGTTAGATATCACTTTTGGTCGGGCGCCATAAAAATTTCCTTGAGCATCTAGTTCATCTATTTCTCCAAGAAACATTCTCCTTTCCTCAGCACCTTGGCTTAACAAGACCTCATTATTTCTGGTGACAGTTGTTGCACCAGTACTAGGTTGGGTCTGAACCTCTGTACCTGAACTTAATTTCACCCCACTAATTCTGGGACCAATTGTTGCGCGCGTCCCCCCAGCCAAAAGAGCACCCCTATTCAGCCTCAAGTCAAGGTTTCTTTCCTCATATTTCACGCAGGGTCTCTCTGGCCGAGGAGCAAGGCGGGGAGGGGCTTCAGCATTAAGTTCCAGGTACTCCGTTCTCTTCCCTCGAAAACCCGGCACCCCCGAGGCAACATCCAGTATGGATTCTGAACCCTCTTCTTCCTCATTACCAGGTACCAAGGATGACTTAAGGCGACATATGTCCACGGCTCTCTGTGGGAGAGCAACAGCCCCTATTTCAGACTGTTCTGGGTTCAGATCCCCTCCACTTATTCGACGGGTTCCCATCCATCCGGGTTGCTCAGCGATATCAGGGTCTAGGGCATTATTTTCTCCAGCATATTGCCTCAGATGTTTTTCTAGCTGCTCGTGTTTCTCAATTAAGGCCTGCATTTGGGCTTCCTGGCGCTCCATAAATTCTTCAACAGTGCACGATACTATTTGGGAGGGGGTTGTCTCTTCTTCCTCCCCTTCACTAACTTCCTCTTCTGAATTATTACTTGACATAATGTTCAATGAGTAAGGACTTCTTAATAACTCTGATGAATCAAGAATTATGCCTAAGTATTCACCACATATCTTCAAGTTAAAGGTTTTTAATCAACACAATTGCAAACACTTGACTATCGGTAATCAGTCAATGATATTTAAGCGAAAGAGAAATTAATCAGCATGATTATATTGCATTGATTTAGGTAAATTCGAGAACATCTATCACTGTTTCGCAGACACGGTTTTCTTTCCGTGTGAAGCACTCGCTAACATCTAATTAATTAACACTAATGAGTTAAGCCTAATCAGTTCTTCAATTAAGCACCACACGCAATGCGACCAATTATAATTGTCTATTCTAGCGATATTCACTGCGAAATATTATTTATAATAATATCTCATTTAAGCTTCTCGGTTCCACAGCAATATGAAATTTAAGGGGATACTTCTCTGCACTCCAGATAATAATTTCAGTAAACGTTGACCACGGAGATACCAGTCACCAAATTGACCACCAGAAGAAATGAAACGGCGGAAGAATTTCAACTTCCAAAGTATGACAAATATTCTTCAAAACTGTTTTCAGACACCCTGGTCTCGTCAATATGAAGGCCCAATTTCTTGGCTGCACGGCAGAAATTCAATTACTAGTTTCTTCGAGTAAATTTGGATCGCAATCTTATTCGATTTCTACCACAATTTCAACGATTCGAGCACAGAGATGTTGCTTCGTCAACCGCCACCGTCTGTCTGAAGGTTTCAGTCCTTCCAGCCAATCACTGGCCACATCCGGGACTCGTCGGAGTCACGGGATCAAGGGGGATCCAATGAAACCTGTTGCGTTGCCGCCGGACTAAAAATAGAGTGGCATAATGAGCTGTTCTCCCAGAACAAATAATAATACACCGGAGGTCGCTCTAAAACGCGGCTACACCACCGGAGACCGACCGAAGGTTTGATGTTAAGGCCGAAATTCGATTAGGCCGTAAATTTATAAAGGCCGTAAAATTATTAAGGAATTATTAACGATCCAACTTTTCACGATCGTTACAGTATCATCTCACATTTCACCTCAAAATGTGTGCCAATGAACCCCTTACAGTTACTTAAAAGGTCAAATTTTTATTTCTTACGGAACAAGTTTGAAATCGAAAAAACCTAGGGGGTCGATACCACCCCCCTGGTAGCCCGAGAGTTAACGGTCTACCGCTGTTCTCCTTGCTTGTCTAAATTATGTCTAGGAGTATCAACAGGGCGCAATTCAAAAGGGCTCAATCAAAACGGCACAATCAACAGGGCGAAAATTAATAGGGCCTAAATGATGCAAAACGCCATTCGAATAGTCGGTACAATGCAGAAAATCACCAGGCTTATAATGCATGACACTGACTAAGACGTGGTGCAATCCGTGATGCATCGAGGACCAGAAACCAGATATTGACACAGGTGATGTCTCCTTGGCTGTGCCCCGACTTATCTGTCTGAACTCTGCTGTCCAATATCTGTTGTCCTTTCTCGCAGAGCCCTTCGCTCTGCCTCTAGCGGTAAGCTTTTGGTCCCGCGTGTTGAAACATCAACCTGTCAGCGTCGTGCTTTCTCAGTTGTAGGTCCTTTTGTCTGGAATGGTCTCCCGTTGCAGATGCGCCTGCTGCCTAGGGTCGACTCGTCGGGAGCACCACATAAGGCAGAAAATCAAAAGGCAGAAAATCAAAAGGCAGAAAATCAAATGCAGACAATCAAAAGGCAGAAAAATGATAAGGCAGAAAAATCAAAAGGCAGAAAAATCAAAAGGCAGAAAAATCAAAAGGCAGAAAAATCAAAAGGCAGAAAAATCAAAAGGCAGAAAAATCAAAAGGCAGAAAATCATGAAGATGTTGCATAACAAACTCAATATTTCATCCGTAGTGTTAGAACACACAAAATATAAAGCGCCATTAGCGTTATAAATGTCCTGATTCACCAACTATTTCAAAACATACAAAAATCGGCCTGTAATGTTATAATGTTCGATGGTAAACCGATTAATCAGTTTCAGCAGGTTGAAAGTAATTGTGCATTTATAGGCCTATTTAGGCGGCAAAGTGGAGCTTACACATGTCACGATAAACACTACGACACACAAGGCAGACGTGGTTTGTGCCACGTGTCACAGCCATCAGCCGATTGACGCAAGCGACGCAGGCACAGTGACCGCACGGGATGAGAACAGTGTCGGCTTCAGATTCCAGGCATACCGGATACCGTGCACATGCCCGAAGAGAATGGGAAAAGAGAAGTGATGTCAGCTGTATATAGAATAAAGAGCAGAGGACCCAGGACAGAGCCTTGAGGAACTCCTAGTTTAACGTGGATCCATTTAGTTCTAGAATCACCCGAGATAACCATGGGGGTACGGTCAGACAAATATGATCGAAACCAACAAAGGGGCAGACCCTTTAATCCATAAGAAGTCTCAAGACGCTGGAGAAGAATAGTATGGTCAACCATATCAAAAGCTGCAGAAACATTGTAAAGAGCCAGGAGTGAGAGTTCAGACCTGTCGACAGCAGAATAAATTTCAGAGAGAAGAGAGAGAAGAGCAGTCTCCGTTGAATGATGAGCCCTGAAACCTGATTGATTTGGGGGAAGAAGTATTGTATTGCAAGTAACTGACTCTGTATTTTGATTGTTGATTTCATACAAATTACTTCAAAGCAGCCGTTTCAAGGCATCCAGGCATCCATTTACAAAAGTGGGGTGGTGTCCACTGTTTCAATTCTCAATCAATGCCTTCTTATTGTCCATCTTTTCAGTTTCTGCCTTTTCATTTTCTGCGGTCACATTATTGTTTGTTTAATGCAAGTAACTGCCGCTTGATTTTCTGCCTTTTGATTTTTCTGTCTTTTGATTTTTCTGCCTTTTGATTTTTCTGCCTTATTATTTTTCTGCCTTTTGATTTTCTGCCTTTGATTTTCTGCCTTTTGATTTTCTGCCTTTTGATTTTCTACCTTATGCAGTAGACCCTACAAGCTCCTTAAGACTTTTTTGTTTCACCGTGGTTGGACTGGGAGCGCTTCTGAGTGGATTTCTTGAAGAGGCGCTATATAAATTCTTGAAATGAATGAGATAATGCAAGTGCACACAAAATTATAATAAGAAAAACGCGCGCATAGCACTGCATAAGCTTCAGTTCGATAATAATTGAACGTGGCGTGTTTAGTACTGTTTACTTGTATTGTATCTGACCATTCGTAAAAAGCTTCTTGCAGCAAGAGCCTTTCAGAAGCGCTCCCAATGCGTGCAACCCCGATAGGAAAAGCAGTTATTGAAACTTGGTTGCTGTTTTGTTTCGATGTTTGCAATGCAAATGGAAGAGGTGATGGGTATGTAATAATGTATGCTGCCTTGGAGCCGGAAGGTTGTGGGTTAGAATTCACTTCAAGCCACCGCATAGCGACCCTGGCATGTCGTTAACTTGCAATTGCTCAAGACCTTCGATTCAGTGTCCGCGCTGTAATCGGGTGCGCCTCTGAGTAGACTATAAATCTTGAAGTGACGCTATAACAAGTGCTCATACATGCACACTAGTGTGGTCCACAAACCATAGCCAAAAAATTAAGTTTTTAGAATTCTTTCTCCACAAGGCTTATTTTTGTCCACTTGGGTTAGATAGTCTCCCTGTAAAATCTCAGCCTGATTGGTCAACATTTAGAGGTCAACCCATTCTGAACATTTTACCTGAGTGCTAATAATGTCTTTACTCCATGTTAACCGTCGTTGTTAGTCTAATACAGCTTCGTCTAATTTGAGATCCGACCCAGAGCACTGGCTGTTGGAAAAACTAGTCTCTCGGTATCTACTGCAAGATTACCACAAGCCTGGATGCACAGCAACTGCTTCAGTTTCATCATATCACTAAAGGGAGGCCCCATCCGGAAAGGTAAAAAATGGCCTGTGATGCAGTTGTTTGTATTTGGGTGCTTGCCAGAATAGACAGCAGCAAAAGAGAGCAGAAAAAGGCAACGACAGGAGAATGGTGAAAATTGATATGAATAACGCAAGACAAAAGGCAGTAATAACGCAGTATATAGGTGAACTTTCTGCTTTGGAAGCTAGTCAGAATTCAGAAGAAGAATACTATTCAATATGATGCAATGCTGAGTATCAGACAACCTATAGTCATCGTTCGAGTACATAATGTCTACACTCTACAATGGCTGCTTAAGCAGCTGCTACTAAAGTCTGCCTCATTATCAAAAAAGATCCAAGAACATCTTCTTTAGTTTAGTTGTTGGTGCCTTGTATCGTGTTGGCCTTCTAGACCGTTATGCTGTGTGTGTAGATGGAGCTGCCACACTGGCGACTGGGTTATGGTTATGACATATATTTCAGAAATCACATATTCTAGAAGTTCATAAAAGAAAGACAAGAAGCAGCTGCAATGGAAGAACAAGAGTGCACACTGGCAGGTCTGCTGTAACCTCTACGAGAAATCAAAATTTTACCCATGCAGCATAGACGGATAGCCTAAAAGGAAAATATGAACCGCATAGCTATTATGGTTCTCACTGGAAATTGTCACGAAAAACTCTTGCAATCACAAAAATAATGAGTGACATAAGCTTACAAGAAGGTGACTCTCAGGCCAATACCAGTGTTGAAATAATTCATCTACTTATGTCCAAATAACATAAAAAGTGTCAAATGGGTTGACCTCTAAATTTCATTTGTTTTCATTGAAATGTTTTGTGATTATTATAATCATGACAAGGACAAAAACAAGCCTTGTGGAGAACTGAAATCTGCAAGATGAATTTTTTGGACCAGTCTAATGCACACAAATGAATCTAAAATTCAACTTGAGAATCTGATCTCAGCTACTTATCTCCAGGGCCGGATTACGAAATGTGGGGGGCCTTTTCGTAGGCTGAAATTAGTTGGAGATCTTCGATCTGTAGTCGTTTGTCGAAATCTGTTTAATTTCTTTAGAATATTATACATATTTGTCTCTGCAAAAATAGCCGTTTTTAGTCGTTTAGTCGAAATTTTCTCGCAATAATTAAAGTGTGGGCTCCTGTTCGGCCGAACATGTTGAACATGTCTTAATCCGGCCCTACTTAACTCTCCGCTCTCTGCTGTTTGTTTCTGCCTTAAATTTACAGGTACCGTAGGCTAAACATGTTAAGCCTATAATTACTACAGTAGCCTAACTGCCAAAAGTGTCTTTAAATGTAGAAAAAAAAACTATTATTAAACGGAACTCAACCTGAGATGAGAAGCATGGAGACAATTTTTCAACGATTTTCACTTTTATTGCTACTACTGCACTTACACCAAAAATCAGGTAAATCCTATTCTATTCCATTTTAATTAGATCTGCGGACTTGTCAAGTTAATTTAACACTTGAGTGCCCAAGGTTTTTTGGTACACAAAGGCCCAAGAGGGGGGTCCGCGCGGATCCCAGTGTTTTCATGTTACTATCATAAGAAATGATTGGAATATTGTAAGAGAATTTAGATCTACTTAATCCCAAATGAATTTGCAATCGATTGATGTGTTTTATATCACAATAGCACCACCTGGTGTAAATTAATAGTGCAAAATCTTGTGATACACGTGTTATGCTTGCGTCATTTAACGAAGGAAGCCTATGCGTCCTGCGCGTCCGCATGCCAGTCAGCTGCTCTCACTTCCAGCTATCGACGGACCAGTTGCATTATGGTAGACTAAATCGTAATCGCAATTGTAAATTTGTATAGCGCCGCTTCAAGAGAAACTCCTCAGAGGGGTTCCTGACCTGATCAGTGATAACATCATGTCACTATTGAAAGGCATGTGTAATTTTCAAACAATTGCAGAGAAAGGGGAAGTACGAACGGCTGCGTCACTGTGTGGCGTTAGACCTACTTGTGGGTCGAGTAAGAATGGTAGGCCACTACCGTCTACATGTACAACACCACTGACTATAGGAAGAAAAGCGGAGCCATTTATTTGGTCCTTCTCTTTGGAATGCCCTTTCTCCTTCTATTTGCTCTACTCTTCTCTCTGGTAGTCTGTATACATGTAAATCACCAACAGCAAATAACCATGTCTTTTGAGAAAAATTAACCAGGTGGACTACAGCAGCTATAGTTGCTTATAAAATACGTAGGGACCTAAGCACACGTTTTAGGCCTATAATTGGTAGCACCATTACATAGGTTAAGTGAACTACGCCTTTTATTGGCCAGCCAATTTTATCCTTGATAATTATACTCAATAACTATAATAATTATGCCTCTTATTGTGTCAAGTAGTGGGCTTGTGAGTATTTCAAACATCGGAATTTATATTGCCTAGAAACGCTTAAGCTGAACGAATAGCTGTATGAAAGAGACAATGTAGAGAATAACGTCAATTAGGCCTACATAATCTATCATAAGTTTAGGCCCTATTGAGACTAAAATGGAATCGAATATCCTCTATTATTCAACCAATTGCAAATCGCATTTGTCCTACACAAAAGTTGTTTAAAAATATAGCCTACCACGTCTTGCGCCAGAAATCAACAAGTAGACCTAAAATTACATATTAGGTCCACTTCGGGAGCTAAGATAAAGTTTACAATTATTGCAGAATTTTTCTGATTTTCGAATGTCGCATGACCATTCGAAAAGTAAAATTTGAAATAGACCTATATAGTTCATCTATATATCGAAATAAGTTATGCATAGTGAGGACTAGAGCCTACTTTTTATAGAAACATGATCGTATATAGTTGAATTGTAATAACGTAGCTGCCAATTTTCAGGTCATTCTGCGGTGGTAACATTTCCGCGTGATACGGAAGTTTTGGTCAACCAGTCCACCTATTTTAATTGTTCCACATCCATTCTTAGTGAACAGATTCATTGGTATCATAATCGTGTTGGAGAGAACAGAACCAACTATGTCTACTACAAAGGACAATTCAACCAAAACTACGCTGAGCGATATTTCATTGAGATAAACACCAACACTGGTGAATACAATCTCATCATTCGTTCAGTGCAACCTGGAGATGGTGGACGATACGTTTGTCGGGATGACGGAGGACTTGGAAATATCAGTTCATCTGAACTCATTGTTTTAGGTCAGCTTTGTCTTCCTTTTTTAGGATCAAGTGGTCTGTATAATATTGTCATGATGCTGACTGCTGAGGTTCATTTAATGCAGCCTTTTGGCCAGATACTGAACTGTGAACTGTGAACAGTTCGCTCTACTGTGTCCAGGCTTGTTTACAGAGACGTCAATTGTTTATTACTGACTTTACAGTTCTAATAAAACACGAAAGCATTTGATTTTTTTGCTCATCAACTGGCACTGTAGGCTATAATTTTAAATTCTAGAAGATTTACACTAGCCTACATTACATTTGCAAATAGCAATTAGGCTACAATTAAACGGACGAAAATAAAGTCTTATTGCTGTCTCCAGCCAAAAGGACGTGGTTCAGTAATTAAACTAAACTGTTAGATTGAAATGTAGCCTATATATAGGCTACAAATGATAATATAATGTAGGCCTATAATTGTGGGTAAATATGCACCAAGTTATGTTCTGTTTTGCATTTAAACAGACTCCATGCCTACATGTGTGTCCAGTATGAAACCAGATGGAGTTGTTGGAGCAAACAGTTGCGACATATCTCTGGAAACATTGCAGTTGTCATGCAGCGTATCGTATAATGGCAACATTGCTCCAATACTTCAGTGGACGATGGATGGTAATGATGCTCCAATCTTAGAAGGGATAACAACTGATTACTTTGGAAAACGAGCAACGGTGAATTTGACGATGAGTTCTACGGTTGAAATGAACGGTGGTGTTTTCACGTGTAGCACAACGAGATCTCACGATAAGCAATTGATCTGCGCAACAGACGCAGCGAAAATAAATTGTAAGTTGATTGTGTCAATTCTGTAGGCCTAGTGTTGGCCAAAATAGTTTACATATTCACCAAGCGTTAACTACACAGGGCCCTAATGGTCGAGAATTAACTGCAGGAGCTGCAGTGCACTTATAAGAGTGAAACACTAACTTACTCAAAAACATTGGCCTATGGGCCTTTAAAAAGTCTGAAGATTTTCAAACTCGATCGTTCAGCATGATAATGTATTAAAAGAAATCGACTCCACAAATTTGAAACTTATCATGTTGTTTGAATGACAGAATCTTACTTACTTAATGAAACTTTTGTAATTTATTGTATTGCATAAATATTATGACCATTTAAAAGCCCTTCACTCAGCAAAAGTTATTCAGAAACGCTCCGATTGCGATCAACCCCGAGAGAACAGGTAGGATTTCAGGCGAGTAATAGGGTTAGAACCTTTATGATGAAAGACTACAAGTGAGTAAGACGAAGCGAACTCATTTTAACCCATTAGTGCCTAGCGTCCCCAAAAATGGGACACCACTTCAAAAATTCACAGAAAATCAAATATGCATTGAAGATGCAATTTAATGTAATAGCCGTCATGCCAACATGTTGATTAAGTGATTCTGGCAAAAAATGCGCACCAAAAATATTTTTTTCGACCGAAAATTTTGTTTTTAATCAGGCCAGTGACCTATTTTAGAAAATGTAAACATTGCGGACATTCCGCTTCTTATTTAAAATTTTGTGTGTGCATTTCTACAAATCTGTCTTTGGTTTCACAAACGTTGGTATATACTAATACATAAATAATTATATAAAATTAATTTTAATAAAATATAACATATGCATTTTATCACTGAAACGCTGTCCCATTTTTGAGGACGCAAGGCACGAACGGGTACGTGAAGTTCAGTACACGCAGTTTTGCATCTTGCAAGACATTTTATTCAGATATTGTTTGAAAAGAAGTATAAACGGCGGTTTGTAGGCAGAAGTATCACTCTCAGTGAGAGTTAGCCTTATAAAATGTTATTTGACTCAAAAATTTATTGACAACTTCAACTGTAGGCTACATCAGGCCTATGTATATATGTATAGCCTACATGAATATTTCACATGGATAGAAATCGTCCAGAATCTACTAGGCCTATGCAATGTAGTGCAAAATAATAGTCAAAATGCACTCATTCTC
This sequence comes from Lumbricus rubellus, assembly GCA_945859605.1. Classification (NCBI taxonomy): domain Eukaryota; kingdom Metazoa; phylum Annelida; class Clitellata; order Crassiclitellata; family Lumbricidae; genus Lumbricus; species Lumbricus rubellus. Next base: position 3,024,529 of record OX243814.1, on the reverse strand, counting down.
TTGTATGCAATTGCTAGAAAATTAAATTTAGTAATTTAATTTATTATAATTTATTTCAAATAAATAAGAAAAAATCATTCGCGATGTAATTTGTCATTCTTTTGTAAGGTGTCAGCCAAACTCAAGAAATGCCATTGTGCATTGTGCTCAATATAACATTCCTGTAACATTTCCAGTTAGGCCTACTACAATTTCATGTAGGCCTAATGACTAGTCAATGGCATGGTACTGTGTTGAATACACCACTCGGCTTTTGTTCTGATTCACATCCATGTCACCATTTGGATGAGTTGGTACATGGATCCAACGCCTGGATTAGTCAGGAGGCATATTTGTTGTCAGTTCAGTTGATTCCTACTAACAAATAGTGGTTCTTTCACCATTCTTTACCGCTCTCAAACTGCAACTAAGCCTTGTTGGCTACACAGACTGTCCGTTGAATACACCACATGGTTACTTTACTCAGTCAGACCTATAATGGAGTTGGGGTCATGAGTCCTCAACTTGGTGTGGGTGGTCATTGCAACAACTATGTTGTGTAGGCTACTATGACTACTTCTTTAACACTCTGAGACTGCTACAGCAGTTGAGCAAAATATACCACTATTGAGATGATACAGGCCAACAAATGTGGAGATTTTCACTTCCTCTGGTAGAGCTGTTCAATATAGAAAAGTGAGGGCCAGTTCATGGATCTAAATACATACTGTATATATTAGGAAAATGAATGCTGACTGTATGAACCAGAAAGTATGAAGTTCACCTAGTACTTTAGCACTAGATTCCATCCGTTGTAACTCAGATGCATTGTGCGAATGAAAGTTTGAGAAAAATGATAGGTCGGTCCACATAAAGAGGGTTAGGCCCACAATCTACTACACAAAACCAGTCAAAAGCACTTTAGCACTTGAAACAGCTTCATGTAACTGTCTTATAATCTCTCTGCAACAGTATTTGTTGCTATTGCTATAGGATGTTGATCTGAGACATGAATAGCATTATTACGATATGTTGCGTGTAAGCAATTCATTTCAAAATGTGAACAATTTTGCATAAAAAAGAATTCAGGCATACCATTTTTGCAGAAATTTTGCTTATAAATTAGATTTTCAATGATTCTGAGTGCAAATTATATATCTAATCTCTTAACTAGACTGTATCAACAGTCTTGAGTGATATAACATGTACATATCACCATGTAAATCTTCACGTACCCATTCGTGCCTAGCGTCCCCAAAAATGGGACGCTTCAAAAACTTGCTCCTAAAGCATCAAAACCAAAATTTTTGCAGAATTTTTATTTTTTATTGTCCAAACTCGTCATTTGCAACAAAGTTTTTATATTTTGAGATGATTTTGAAAAATCAGGCACTAATGGGTTAACTCGTAAGCGTAATTCGTTAGGCCCTATCTCCAAATTTTGTGAGCGCCACTCGAAAGCCAAGCGCAGACTTGGTCTATAGCCTATTGAACTTATTTTCACGTAGGCCTAGGTTAGGCTATGCCATTAGGCCCTACAGGCATCACCTATAATATTTATAACTCACTGTCTCTCATTTAAGACTTTATTTTATCGTGAATATTAGCATTCTTGAAACATTTTGCAATCTCTAATGCAAGTTCACAATTGAGTGTTGAGGCACTATCTGCGCTTGATTTAGATGCTGTTGGTCAACCTACGATCCTGAACATAGCAAAAGGCGAGGACATAACGTGTGCGGCCAATGCTTCTGTACGATGCACATACAAATGGTTCTACGACAATGATACACAGTATCCTATTTCATATAACCAAGTGTTAACTACGGATCGTTTAGGGAATCACAGTTGCGAAGCAAGTTGTCCCATCAACGGAATCAACTGCACATTCGCTGCTATACGTATTATCGTATTCGATGATGAAACATCAAGTAAGAGATTCTAAGTAGCAAACTAGTAGACTATTCATTGTCACTGCAAACACCCATCTTATTCTCATCTAATCAACGGTAGCCTCCATGATAGAAAAGTTGAAGCTCAGTTTCTGCCATGTTTATAATTTGTCTTTTAATAGTAACCTATAACTTGTAATGGAAATATCTTTAGGAGAGTTATCGCTTTAGCGTTCTTAATCATTTATTCGCCATTAAATTTAAGCTTAGACGAGTGTTGGTCGCACACAAGATGGATTGACGAAACGAACCAGACCTGTTGGTAGCCTAAACAAATGTTGGATTGACAAAAATAATAATTATTTATTCTTGACAAGAAGAGGGGTCGATGAAAACAGCCCTGCTAACAATTATTAGGCCATGCTGGATTGATTGACTGTTTAATCTCTGTTTGCTAGATTGAAACCATTGGTCATATTTTTTCCTTTTCCTTTAAAATAATATGTCTGTCATCATTTCACTTTTTTCATTTCATGTATCTATTGGACAGAATAACATGTATAACTTGTGGTTCTTTACACTGTTTTTTTACAACACCCAAATGTTTTCGAAAAAGGAGGGGTCAATCCAGCCTCAGCGGGTCCATACGACCTTTTTGGATTGATTGTTTGACTTATGCACCAATCACTTGAAAGTCATTGAGTTTGTACCGATTGCTGTTATTCTGTATGTGACTGATGCTTTGTCAATAAACGGCAACTACTACTACTATAAACATTATTGTGATTTAAATAAAAGTTGGATTGAAAAAAATAGTCTTTGCTCAAATAGAAGCTGGATTGATTAAGCGTATTCTTGTCTAAATGGAACTGGGTTGAGGATAAGGATTCCTGCCATGGCGGAAGTCGGGCTGTTGAACAATAATGATGCTGCACCTGGCGAATTACCGGTGCTTAGAACGCTAAGACGATAGATTAATCTTATAGACAATTATAAGTAAATCTGAGTTACCGGTAGGCCTATTATTAGCCTTAATTGATTTGGAGTGACGGTGCCTTGATTGGTTGTCCTACAGGTAAGTAAAGTCCTATCCCGTTCCACGAGGGACATAAGGAGGCGCTCATCTCC
>OX243814.1:2996530-3016530 GCA_945859605.1 Lumbricus rubellus | reverse complement strand
GTCTATATCAATCAAGACAACTTAATATTCTGTCGATCAAAACATTATCCAGAAGGCCTATTTGAACGTAGGCTACTATTGAAAAATGAGTTTATCACTAGAATCCTTTGCATATTAATACAAATCATCAATTCCGCATGTGCCAAAAGAGGTCACATCATTATCATCTAACCGTTTCTAACGACTGACTACTTATGATGATAGGGCCTACTGTATTCTTGTGTTGAATCTTCCGATACTAACATCGGTGTACCATATAACGTGGATCTACTCTTCTGACTACTTATGATGATAGGGCCTACTGTATTCTTGTGTTGAATCTTCCGATACTAACATCGGTGTACCATATAACGTGGATCTACTCTTCTGTCTGATTGACTCCCCATTGCGGATGTATCTTCCAATGCGTCTACACCGCATTCACGATGGTCATGTGTAGAAGGGAAATTGTTACCGGCGGAGTAGGGTGTGTCAATTTGAGGGGTCAAATCAAAAAATTGTGAAATTCAAAAAACGGCTAGTGATGAAAGTGTGCAGTTTTGCATGCTGAATTCAAATATAGCTTCAGAAACAGTTTTTATGGAGAGCTAGCTACTTCAATTTACAGTTGAAATGAGCTATAATTGATAATTGAATACAATTGATTTGAACATACAATAGAGCTGGGGGAAAATACTTTGGCCACACAATGTCATATCAAATGCCATTTGTCATCAAGTCAAGGGAATTGTGCAAAATCAACCAAAGACATCATGTCCTGCTTGCTTCTATTTCGTCCCATAAGCTCCCTGCTGACCATTTGACCTTTGATGTAGTGGGTCTTCCTCTCATGACTGTATACATGACTATAGCAACCTCGGTTGTCTTTTTTACACACCTTTCCACAGACTGTGTGTGCGACGGCCAGTTGGGAACTACCATCATTGGGTTGCCTACAAGTGCCTTGATCTCTGCTGTTGTTAACATGCAGGTGAGAGGGGGTTCTGAGCAGTGATGTAGTCCTAAAAAATGAAGTGGGGGAACGCTCTTTATGAAGTGGGGGGACGCTCTTTATAATAATAATATTAGTAGTAGTATTACTATTAATATTACATTATCCATGGGAAAAAGTGGGGGAACGGCGTCCCCCCGCGTCCCCCCCCCACTACACCACTGGTTCTGAGTCTCCAGAGATCCAGTCAATCCGTTGCGAGATTGTAGTCGCTTCAGGATTGATGTTTGGCGTTCTCCTGGGTCTCACTCGGTTATCTCCAAGCTGTGCCATCTCATCTCCTTAACTTCTGATCTTCATTGTCTTCGCCACTGCATCTCTGCTTTCCTCTTCATTGTCACTATACACAACATTGCTTGCAGCACACATTCACTAAAATTGTACCAAGCAGACCTCTTCACTGTAGGCATGACAATCGTTTACACCTCTTCACTCTGTTCTTTAATCAGTTGTAGCTGGAAAACAAGATGCCTGGGTCCTTGTGTCCAGTTGCTATTTATCTTTATGTTGAACCAGTTTACAATGTATACTCCAACACAGAACTCCACAACAATCCTCAAGTTGTTCAGATTCTTTCCTTGTAGATTGTGCTTAGATATCCAAATTCTCATGAACCTCAAAGCTGTTGTGATCCACCTGCTGTGGGAGACAGGTCCTATCTCCAACAGAGCCAGATCCTTCGGCAAATGTCCTGTCCTAATTGCGGTAGCAATCCTGTAGCCATAACTCTGATCTGTGCTTAAGTCTTTCACTACTTCATCGCTGAGCTGAAGGAGACCAGGACCAACAGAGACTTTTGTGAAATCAGGATTGATGTCCAGGTCAGTAGCAGAATCCAGCATTTTTCCTAAGGGTCCTGACCACTTGTTGTTGCTTAGTGTCTTGTCATCTAGAGCAGTAATTAGGTGTCTCAGTGCAGCTCTCCAGTGTGTAGATCACAAACAATCCACGCAAGCTTCCTTTGTAGCTTCTCCTCGACATAATGCATTACTCCTTCTTCCCAACCAGTGTTTACATTACAAGAATCACCTCCAATAGCTTGCAGAGTTTTGTCTGCTCCTCTTTCTTTCAACCACTCAGCCAGATTGTCGGGAATTATTTCAGCATGTGATTTCTGTTTAGTTGCTTTTGCAGGGACACAATGCCAAAGATATCTGCTTCCTGATTACATGCAAACTGTAATGTGCTCTTCTTTCACCAGACCTGGATACATTTTGCCATTCTCTTCTGCTTTCAACATGATCTTGGTTTCATCTCGACACCCATCAAAGAAAATACAACTTATGCCCTTCTGCTGAATTTCGTCTTCAAACTTTGCTTATCACTCTCCACTCTCCTTTTTTCAATTGCTTTCTAGTCTCTGGGAGGTCGCCTGGTCCTATCTGATGAGGTCCAATGCTTCCAACCATTTCTCTTTGACCTTTGATGAAAGCTAACTCAATCACGGGAATCTTTTTCTCTCAACTGCAGACTCTGCAGTCACAAAATATGTGCACTCTACCAACACAGGGAGAACTGTAGCCCACATCAGTGCAACTCTTTATGTCACACTTACAGGTTAGAATGTCCACGAGTCTGTCAAGCCTTTCCATAAACCTATCTTTCTCCTCCAACTTCGCTCTGCCGGAAGACACCTTGTTTCCTTGTTCCCACGTGGATTTCAACTTTGCTGTGATTCTTGTATGACCGTTTATTACTGGCTCAGTGAATTTATGATATGATTTGCACCACTGAGCGAGAACTCCAGTCATTACACGTAAGTCAGTGACAAGTTGGTCAATGGTCATTGCTGTAATTTCGTATGTCTTGGTCGCTCATCTCTCTCAGGTACAACCCATATCTAATGGCATCCCTGACAGTTGGTAATTCAGCTGTAGGAAGCTGTCTGCCTGAACCAACTAAGTGATGTAAGTGAGTCCAAACTAGCAATCTTGTTTTTATATTGTACATTTTGACTATCTAAAAGGAACACACAAACAGTGACTGTGAAAAATCTAACATGCAATAGTTGCAATACTATTATTATGCTGCACTCATTGTACAACAGATTGATAATTAATTGATGGTACAAGTCACTAATAAACAATGTTAAACATCAAACAATATGCATAAAATTCTAATAGGCAAAAATTTAAATTCTAGAGCATTTTAAAATATTTCTGCAAACTCCATATTAAAGCAGGTTATTTTCGTATTTTCACGATAATTCAACTGCAAATTGAAGTAGCTAAATCTCATTGCAGACAAATTTTATACTTATATTTTGACTTTTCACATGAAAATGTACTATTTTATCCCTAGCCGTTTTTAAAATTTTGACCTTAAAAAAATTGACACACCCTACCGGCGGAGTCAGGCGGCTGAATTTGATTATCTGGCACGAGGCTTAGAACAAAATAATGTAAACAATATTACTAGGCCCTAGAAGCTATTAATTATAGATAATGATTAAAACCGATTTACTCGATTAAAGCGACTTCTGCCACTTTTGGGTATGGATTTGTATCATCATCATCATCATCATCATCATCATCATCATCATCATCATCATCATCATCATCATCATCATCATCATCATCATCATCATCATCATCATCATCATCATCATCATCATCATCATCATCATCATCATCACCACCATCACCATCACCATCACCATCACCATCATCATCATCATCATCATCATCATCATCATCATCATCATCATCATCATCATCATCATCATCATCATCATCATCATCATCATCATCATCATCATCATCATCATCATCATCATCATCATCATCATCATCATTATTATTATTAAATAGGCCTAGGGACTATTCTAATGTATTCTGGTCTAAATGTATAGGCCGACTCTCCTGTGATAAAGGAGAAAGCAAAAAGCAGTTAAATGGGAATGTTCGCATTTAATGCTACGTGTGTCAATAATGATCTTCTTAGCTTGCCTTTCCTAAAATGCATAAACAAACTTTCAGAAGTTTATTGTCAGATTTTGACCAACGACCGCCGCACATATCTTAACCATATTAGGCCAATTGAATTTCATAACAGGTGAATTATTGGGTAATTAAGTTTGACCTATAACATTTCACAGTCTCTTGAGTTTCTTCAATCTTCAAAGACAAACAAAGTGCTCGCAAAGTGAGACGGTCCTCGTGGTTATCACTGAAGGTCTTCAAGTGTTCTTGACGTAGTTGATGTGACATTGCAAGTCAATAAATGAATGAATGAACAATAGTTCCGATTATGCTTATCCGCAATTAAAGTAGGCCTAACGGTCTCAAGTGGACGTATAACAGAATTTAGGTGGTCGTTCAGACATCTTGTCAAAGTACTTCAGTAGGCCTTGTATCGAATCAGAGTCGATCCAGGAACTGACTCATGATCATAATTATTGGACTAAGGAAGTGGATAATCTTGATATTTTAATTTTAACACAATCAAAAACTGAAAGTCTCATCAAAGCGCGTTGAACAGGAGGATTGCGCAAGAGGTAGGGATATGGCCAAACTTCTTTCGGGTTGGTAAATTGCTAATTGCCATGCAATTATAAAAACTGACAACACTTTTATTCCAAAGAAACATAAATGAACAACATGTTCATAGCATACGTACATGATAGCCTCAATGTTTGCAACAATTAAACAAATAAATTTCAACTTTAATTTAGCTAGATGTTTCTTCTATAATAATTCTATTCTATAATAATTCATGTCTGACTTTCATTATTTTACAAGTGGCCTAACCAATGTAACCATGAAACCACTATAATAAGATTGTCATGCTTGTAATGTTGAAATGTAGAAAACACAATAAAACGAAAACGGGGGAATGCTTGAAAGGAGAAGAATGGAGACAATATTTATCACACGACTTTCACTTTTGATGATACTAATGTGCTTAGGCCTACACCTCAAATCAGGTAAATTCCAATCCATTTTATTCTATTTTATTCTATTCCAAGCATTGTTAGGCCAGTGGTGGCGCCAAGATTTCTAGTTTGTGGTTTATAGCCCAAATACTATATCTTTTGCCCCATAGGCCCTAGGTTTTGGGAGACGAACAAGTGGCAGAAGGGAAGTGGTGCGGGTAGGGACCGTGCCCCTCCCAATCTTAAAATTTTGTTTGAGCTTCCACACTACATTGCGTGCCGCCAGAACTATATAGTACTATGTCCACTTTTTTGAAAAATCAACCTAACGCTATATCCGTTATGGCGGTTACATGGACTATGTCCTCAGCCGTCTAACCTAACTGGAAACGCTTTGTAAAGCTCATATGCCAGTACAAAATAGTTCTATGTCCATAAATTTGGAAGGTTTTTCAAAGCTATAGAGGCCCATGTCCACAACCAATAGAAAGTGTAATTTGTGTCACGTGGTTGTTAGGTGACAACGTTCTATGTCCTCAAAAATACACAGCGATTTATGGATGTGTTAAATATTTCTATACAGCGCTATGTCCATAGCCAATAGCAGTGAGAGATTAGAACACGTGACCCGGACTTGTTGTCTGACATAATGGTGACGCTTACAAACCCGGTCGATTTTGCTTAGAAAACTTGCAAAAAAAACCGAAATGTAGACGATTTTTTGCGAATCTAAGATTAAAAGGATAGCTTTTACGAAATATAATAGTATTCTGTGAAAAAGTTCAAGCCAAACGGAAATATAACAGCAGGACGTCGCTTCAAAATTGTTGCGTAACAAAGTTGCTAGTGGACATAGTAGCCTACGTAGGGCCTAATCTTATTATTTTCTGTGTCTATTATCGCGACATTATTAATGCTATACTGCTCTATGTCCAAAAATTGTACAAAAATTGTCACCCTGCCATAATTATATATAAATTACTCATATTAAATTTAAATTATGATCAAAATAAACATTATGATCATACAAGGGAAAAACAGTGTTGTCCGAAAATGTAGGCTAAATTTAATCGCCATCAATGAAACAGGAAAAAACATTTTCGTCACCAAATCTTAAAATTCGTTTTTCTCAGTTTCGCAAAAAGTGGACATAGAACTATATAGTTCTAGGGGCACGATTGGTAGCATTTTTCGTTGTAATTCTAACGAAATTCCTCGTCATGTCAGTGCTGATGATTATGGATTAAGACTTCAAAAGTGTCACTACCCATTGTTTAAAACTTTTTAATTTCCACACATTAATTGTAGCATTTTAAACTGCCATCTTGACCAAATTCTCAGCATTTCAGTGACGAAAGACGCGTTTTAAGACCTCAAAACATTTCACCTCGAAATTATTTAATTACTTTGCACACTGTAATATAATTATTAGTGTTTGGACATGTCATCTTAAGCAAATTACTCGTGATCTTAGTGCTGAAAGATGTGGTTTAATGCTTCAATTATATCTATATAAATAAAAATGAAACTTTCCAATAGTTCGGAACATGATCACGCCGAAAGTGACACACCGATTGTTATGAAACTTTTACAACACCTTCCATTCCGATAGAACAGTGATAAATTATGCTTTTTTCCCGAAAAAACGCAACCTTTTCCACAAAAAGTGAACTTTGCAATCCGTTCGTCCGCCAATTGCAAATTGAACACGTCCCTCACGGCTAAACGCTGTCTCTAAACACAGCAGACGAAACATGAATGAACATGAATGATGTCGCGTCCTGTGACGTCATAAGCGATTCGCGGCCTTCCCCAAAGCGGCCTTGACGGCGTGACGGAGGAAAGGAGCGGAGGGAGCGGGACGAAGACGGTGGGGAGGGAGCGGAGGGGGAGGGGAGGTGGAAGTCGAGGGGAAGGGCAGGGGAGGCCTTTCCCCAAAGCGGCCTTCACGGCGTGACGGAGGAAAGGAGCGGAGGGAGCGGGACGAAGACGGTGGGGAGGGGGAGGGGGAGGGGGAGGGGGAGGGGGAGGGGGAGGGGGAGGGGGAGGGGGAGGGGGAGGGGGAGGGGGAGGGGGAGGGGAGGGGAGGGGGAGGGGAATGGGGAGGGGGAGGGGGAGGGGGAGGGGGAGGGGGAGGCGGAAGGGGGAGGGGGAGGGGGAGGGGGAGGGGGAGGGGGAGGGGGAGGGGGAGGGGGAGGGGGAGGAGGAGGGGGAGGGGGAGGGGGAGGGGGAGGGGGAGGGGGAGGGGGAGGGGGAGGGGGAGGGGGAGGGGGAGGGGGAGGGGGAGGGGGAGGGGGAGGGGGAGGGGGAGGGGGAGGGGGAGGGGGAGGGGGAGGGGGAGGGGGAGGGGGAGGGGGAGGGGGAGGGGGAGGGGGAGGGGGAGGGGGAGGGGGAGGGGGAGGGGAGGGGGGGGGGAGGGAAAGGGGGAGGGGGAGGGGGAGGGGAGGGGGAGGGGGAGGGGGAGGGGGAGGGGGAGGGGGAGGGGGAGGGGGAGGGGGAGGGGGAGGGGGAGGGGGGGAGAGGAGGGGGAGGGGGAGGGGGAGGGGGAGGGGGAGGGGGAGGGGGAGGGGGAGGGGGAGGGGGAGGGGGAGGGGGAGGGGGAGGGGGAGGGAAAGGGGGAGGGGAGGGGGAGGGGAGGGGGAGGGGAGGGGGAGGGGGAGGGGGAGGGGGAGGGGGAGGGGGAGGGGGAGGGGAGCCTCTTTTCAGCCACAGCAACGCGTGGCCGGGTTCAGCTAGTATATATATATATATATATATATATATATTAGGGTGACAATTTCCAACATGCAAACAAAAAAGTTTTGGAATTTTCAAAGTCTCACACCCCACAAGTGTTCTCTATAATATCAGCACTACAGGTGACATTTGTTAGAAAAATTCGAAAACGTTTAGAGGTGGCCCAATGACCTTGAACTTTCAATAGATGGGCCTACAAACAATGTTGAATATGTAACGTGTAAAATATTGTTATGCTCTGCCAATTACATTTATAATGCTGATTTCAATGTTTGTTTGTATGCGCACTTGTCACTGCACCCTTCTCGCGTGAACTACTCAGAGGTGCTCCCGACTGCAGAGTGGACACTATTGGAGTTTCGCGCCGAAGCGCTGAGCAATTGCGAGTGAAGGACTTGTCCAAGGTCCTGTATACGCGGCGACTTGAGGTGACTGCAAGGTGACGAACATACCACTACACCGCGTCCCAATGTCCTCTGTTATCACTCATGACATGCATAGGGTAGTTATTAGGCAATTAAAAACCAATAAGTCAATTTGAAAATTATTCAAGAAAGTCCTGTGGGCAGTTAGTTATGTTAAATCAACTTGTGCGCCTGCTGAAAAAGTTAAGTAGATCCAATGTCATTTTGAGTGCATGTATCACTGCAGCATTCAAAAAGGAATGCAATTAGTGGCATACATCACACGCGGCACACATTCTATCAGCCAAAGGACAATAAATGGACCGTGATCCTGCTGAAATGGTTATGATACTTATGAATCGGGATTCCATTAGACATTCTCGGTTCCATCATCATGAGTCTTTTGTGAAAGAAATCAGTGCAACGTTAGGGCTTGAAGTTCCACATGAAGTTCACTGGGATGACAGGTTGTTGAAGCCTTTTACGTTGAAGGAACGATGCCGTACTGTGCTGTCACCAGATAAAGGAACAATGAAAGCTTAAAGGTTCCTTTACTGCCTAATGGAACAGGTGAAACATAAGCTTCAGCCGTTTTAACTTGCTTGAAGAGTGGAATATAGATGATCTCATACAAACAATATCTGTTCACACAACTTCTGTCCTCTACAGCAATGCTGGTCTTCAATCAAGAGCATGTGTTCTGCTGGAACCAAATCTCAGATGCGGTAGATATACTCAGCTTGGTGATAGTGGGGATAGTCTTCAATACTCTGATGATAAACTCTCGCAGACCTACGAAAACACTGTTTGAGAGATTTGGATAGGGAAGTTGATACAGGGCAATCTACCTCTTCCATATCTCTTTCATCTGACTGCAATTGAGATGCAGTCTGCATGCAGGGGCGCAACCAGAAAATTTTCCTGGGGGGTGCTCAGAATTATTATTGTAAGCGCCGAAGGTGCGAAGTAGCGAGCGCCAAAGGAACTTGCTTGATTGTGTAATCTTACAGACCGAATGACCCCTACCCCCCCCCCCCCTACGCACCAAAAAACTCATCGGATTTGGAAAAATTGCGTGGGTCACCTTTTTAGCCTGGGGGGTGCTCAAGCACCCCCCAGCACCCCCCTAGTTGCGCCACTGTCTGCATGAGCATGATGTATTTGTTCTTCAGGTGGATCTCAAGACATTGATACACAAGCCAATGTCCAACGTCAGCTCCATGCAGTGGCTTATAACTGTTGAAGCTCATTGCTCACAAGGCATGCAGTAAGTCAGACCGTCGCTACTGCAGAAATACACATCTTTTCGACCCATTTGAGGTACATGAGTGAAATGTTGGTCCACCTGCTGTTGATTGATTCAGCTGTTTCAGATGACAGCCAGATTGCAAAAGTCGAACGTCCGGAATACGATGAACCTCTTCGACATATCAAAGTTTATGTGCAGCAAGAACCACTACAAGAGCTGATTTTTTTTGTAACTAAAAAACACTAAGAAACAAACTCTTCATTGCACTAGTCTGCATTAGATATTCTTGCAAACCTCTTAAATTTACATCCAAGCAGATAGGGAGATAAACGACAGCGTTCTATTGACTCATCACCGAGTTGTGAGCTTAAATGTCGTAAATGATGCAGCTGAACGTGGTATCACACTGATCCATTCATTTCATGAAGTACTTACAAACCAAGAAGAACCAAGCAATACCTATACTCCAAGGGGTTATGAGACACAGGAGGTAATAACCAGACTAAAAAAATAAGCTGCCATAAACGGAAGTGATAAACAGTACTGAAATCAAATACCGATAGATGTGTATTAGCATTGTGTTTAACACTGACCATTAGGTCAAACTTTTGATGCGTTGGGCCACCCTTAAACATTAATGAATAAATTTAAAAAAAATCATGCTTAGTTGTTTAATGGTACATAACCATTAAAAATGGTGAGACATGGGAAATTCCAGAAATTTTTTTAACTGTCACCCTAATATATAATATATATATATATATATATATATATATATATATATATATATATATATATATAAGTCCCCCTCCTCCTGGCTGAAATTTGTTTTATTTGCACACTGTACTTGCAGCATTAATAGTGAGACGCGGTGGTATAGTGGGCAGGTTCATTGCCTTGCAGCGGGACTCTGCGGGAGGGTTGCAGGTTCGAATCCACCTCAAGTCGCCGTGTAGGGACCTTGGTCAAGTCCTTCACTCGTAATTGCTCGGGTGCTCGGCGTGAAACTCCGATGCAGTGTTCGCACTGTAGTCGCGAGCGCCTTTTAGTAGTGAGCTTGAAGGAATGCTATAGAAATGGATAAATATAGGCCTGTATATGCAATTATGCATATATAATTTATATATAAATTATACACGGTCAACTTATCAAAATTGCTCACAATGGATAAACGGTGGATAACACAGTCGAAATTTACTAGATTACGAAGTCTCTTAAATGTTTTTTAAAAATATTTCTTAAACATTCATGACATTCTTGGGGATATCAATTAGGAAATTCTTGGGGATATCCATCAGCTCCGTTTCCACCACAAACAGTGGGAGCCGACCTTCATAATATTTCCTCCACCAGTGTTCTCCACTCTCCTTCACTTCCTGTTCTGACCTCTTTCCCTTCTTCCGCACTCATTTCCTTCTTCCTCTCTCACAACTTCTCCATTCCTGAGGTCTCCACTCCTTCGTAGTTCTTTTCTTTCCTCTTGCAACTCCCACCTATGCCGTCAAGCGACATCCTTTGAGAAGTTTTCTTGCACCAGATAGCCTACATGAAGGACAGTTAAGGTGCGGTTACGTCTGCTGGAAATAACAGTTTCTGACAACTCCTTTACACTACCGGTAACAAATTAATGCAGGCCTTCCAGCTGGGCAAAATTGAGTAGTTCAGGTGTAGCCAACTGAGACTCTGATCTAAGGGCAACGTACTATAGAGCAGCCTGGCTAATAATTATCATGGATTCCACATCACCTTCATTCCACATTCCGTAGGCCAAGGGCGGATACAGAAACTTTGGACGGGGGGACCCAAACATTCTTGGCCCTGGGTCTGGGGAAAAAATTTCGTATCCGCCCAAAAAATTTATGACCTTTTTTTAGTCATCTGGTCGAATTTTCGGGAAAATTCTACTATTTCATCCGCCAAAAAGTTGACCTTTTTTAGCCGTTAAGTCCATGATATGATACCATTTTATAAGCTTGTTGAAATCAATTGGGAGGGGGCACGATACATTGGCATTTCTAAATGGGGGGGCATGGCCGGATTGCCCCTCTGGATCCGCCCCTGCCGTAGGCTACTCTATTTAAGCTTTTTAAGGCACAGCAGGGCGCTTAAAAATTAAAGAATTTAAAATGGTATAGAAAATTAACACCATCTGTGTTTTAAATAACTACCAGGTAAAAGATTAAACAATATCTAAGCACTTCGTCAAAATGGTAGGCCCATAGTTTAATTTATTGTGGTAAGGGAAAATTAATAATAATTCTCCCGACCCTAATGTACAGTAGACCTACAACATAATAATTCTTGGGGTTTTTTGGGGGGGCTGAGCCTCATTTAGAGGGATAAACCCCCTTAGCCCACACTTTTCGCCGCCACTGTTTATCAGATGCGTTCCAGTGCGTTCCAGTGCGAAGTACTAACACATCGGAAAAGGTCCCAAGAGAGCGGGCAGAAACAGTACTAGTATCCCAGATAAGATCTCAGCACGAGTAGTAGGTAGGCCCTGACAAAATAATGTCTTAAACTAACCTGTAACGCTTGCACATTTTCGCTGCGGTGGTTCATAAAATAGGCCTACGGATTTTGAATGCTCTTGAATGTTGCACTGGAGCGAAGTGATCAACAGCAGACAATTATATTTTAATAATATTTTATATAATTTCCTCAACAACCCTTAAAGGCTGTTGAGAAATTAGATAAAATATTATTAATGTTGTTTGAGGATAAGCATTGTGTATTTTCGCTATCACCATAAGTATAGAACCAAGTACGATTTAGATCAACCAGAAGACCGGCATTGTTCATTTGCTTTTGATAATTATGTTATTGATATAATTATGGGTCCATCTATTGAATAGCCTACCGTGGGCCTACTTCAATTCGTCATTAAACTATTATAGGCCTAAAATATAAGGTGACCATATTTTTCTCGCCATCAAAAACCAGAACACATTTTGGGAAAACTGAGAATTGTAGCCTAATTCCTAAAAGACAATAGGCCTACTGATAATTATAGGTCTAAGCCTCAGAGGGCGTAACCAAATAAGGTACGTTAGCCGCCAAGAAGGCGAAATCCAAATGGTGTAGTAGGCAGTTTTTAATCTAGCTCACTACTTTAGGGGTGGATTTCAGGTACCGGTAGTCTGAAATTTTGGTGAACGAAAATGGGAAATTTCCTCAGCTAGTTCAACCCCCACCCCCAAAAATGAAATCCTGGCGCAACCATTGTTCGAAGTAGAGGAGAAAATCGGGTGGACGGCAACCACTCAGACAGACACCTTCGGCGCCATTTGACAGAAAATTTCTGACGACCTTTTTTGTTGTTCAATCTTTTCCTTTAAATTTCCAAGAAAAATATAGTAAATTATACTTTTAAATCTGATGATCATTTTCCTTACTTCGTTGCTGCGCAGTCGAGTTCTTCTGACGACGGGAAGCTTGGCATCAGAGCTGTAGGCCTACTGTTAAATTTTGAGGTGAGTAGCCTACACGCTGGCCGGGAAGAAAGTCGACCTTTTTTGAGGCCGGAATTTTTTCTCTAGTCATCCGGCCCAAATTTCTGGAAAATATCATCATTTCACCGCCCAAAAAAGTTGATGACCTTGTTTTTTAGTCATTCGCTTAAAAACAGCCGCATGCACCCTGATTTACTAGCGTGTACGGTGTACCCTCCTTTTTACCCTCGTACATGTATACCCTATTTTTCTGGGGTGAGTATAAGATGCCGTTTTTCCGTTAATTACAGCCATGCTTGGCATGTAAACAGGACCTGTCGAATTTTTCTGGGGTAGAAAATGTTGCGTGTATCATTTTTGGTTCCTATAATTATAGCCTACATCAGGGGTCTCAAACACGCGGCCCGCGGGCCGCATGCGGCCCGTGGACCCGAGTAATGCGGCCCGCGAGAGCCATCTGTTTTTTTTATATTTATTTCTTTTATTTAAAGGAAGAAATTGATTAAAAACCGAATTCTGCTCTTCTTTTGCGATTTGAACCAAGGTTCAAACCGTTTTCTTCTAATTTTTGCTCTGGATATTCAATCTGCGACAGCAGATATGCAGGATAGAGTTATAGTGGGCCTTCAATACCATGCTGAAGCAGAAGTAGGCTAAGCCTACAATGAGGTTGATATTCCGATATTCTACACTTTTCTACTACAAAATAAATTCCAAAATCTGCACCTGCAGAACTGCAGCACGCTAATGGGGATATTAATTCGCATTACCTACGTAATAGTTATTATGTGAACAGCTTCTTCATTAATAATTAATGAAGATTAATAAATCTCAAATGACACGCCTGACAGTTACGGGTGAATATGTAGAAGCTGTAGGCCTATTACTCTGATTCTTCGAATCTCAAAAGATAAAACTAAACAATGATGCTCTCGTAGTTGAAAAACATTGTCAGATGATGTGTTTTGCTAATCACACCAGATCACCTCTGACACTGCTCACTATAATACTTTAGCATTTAAATAATTATGCTATAAGTTTAGTGGTAGGTAGGCCTATTAGGCTTACTAAATGTGCTATTGATGCTCTTCATATAGGCCCTATCTTTGTGACTCTGAGTTCTAAATAAAGTGTATAGTACCATTATAGTTACACTGAAAGTATAATATTAACTTTGGTTATTTTACAGGATTATATCGTTATTAAGCCTGCAGGATTGTAACCCTCACCCCATATAAATAGTTTAACTTGCAAGACATAATTTCATGTTGCGGCCCGCGAGACACTGTAAATTTCAAATTTGGCCCACACGATGACTTGAGTTTGAGACCCCTGGCCTACATGTTAACACCACCTCTCGTTTTTTGTCTACGGGGAAATCTCATTCCTGAGACAACTTCCCACCCAGAGACGCCTTTATTAAGCACTGCACAATTATAGAAGATAAATAAAGAAAATGTTTAATAACATTTTTATAATTCTACTGTGCCTAGGCCTACTTTTGTTTTAATGACTACCAGTAGATTGAAACAGTGCAAGCTTTGTGCTGGCATTGCTTAATGTTTCGATCCAAAACGACACAAAATGTTTATTGCATCAGAATTGCAAGATTAGCTTAGCAGTTAGGGTTGTTATTCCAATTTGGATTCTTGCATTTTAGACAGTATTTAAATTGTACATGTAGAATAGTCTGTTAATCTGAAAACTGTTAGAATTAGACTGTTTGAGTTAGACTGTTTGAGTTAGACTGCATCAGCATTCAGCAGGTCGGAACTTATTTCATAACGGCATCAGCGGGCCGCAGCTGCGTTGAAGAAGTGCTTATGTAGCCTACATTGTACACTGTAGAGTGTCTACACTGCAGAAAAACCTTTAACCATCGGAGGCTAACCTGGGGTGTTTTTTTCACCCCACTGTCAGTATATGCCCTTCATTTTTTACTGCTTTGAAATTCTGCCATGCGCTTTTGTGTATCTGTTCATAGATGATTTTGGCTTAAGTCTATAAAAAAATTTATATCGAATGCATGGTCACGTGACTGAAGTCAGACAATGGCCATTGTTGTTAATAATGCATTAATTTTGTGTTGAAGAGGTTTCGAAGGTTATCAGCAGCCAATGCCGCTAAACTAATATCAGAATTGATAACAATGAATTGAAAATGATGATAGTGATGAGGATAATGTAGAGTTTGTTGATTGTAATGAGGTCTCGGAGCCAGATATTGTTGAAATTGATGATGTCATAGACCTAACCTACGTGTTGAAACTTTGTACGTGGAAAGAATGTAACAAACAGTTACTTGTGTAAGCTTAAGCTTATAGATGACCGCAGACTCGACGATTGTGCTGATATTTTAACTTAGTTAGGTTTCATAGATTGCAAAATCTATGTTGAACTTGAATTAAGTGCCGTTGTTGATCAAACATGGTCTAATATTATATCCTAGGCCTATAATGGTGTGGGGTTATCCAATATGTGATTTTTTTATAGGTTAGCCTCCGAGGGTTAATAGTCACATAAATTGACGGCCTCACTTTCGACACTTCGTGTTGGTTGCATATTAGGCCTATTATTTGTTTTGACTTTGCGAAGAACTGACGTTTCCCGGATTCAAGTTGATAAGTTCATTACTTTTTTTGTCAAAAAGGGCACAATTTTGCTCTCTTTTTCTAAGTTTTCGGGACACTGGGAGTCCCAGTGGCGGCGCCAGCTCTAAAATTTTGGGAGGTCGCGTCGGGTCATGGGAACTATTTGGCAGGTCGAAGAAATTGATGATTGAATTTGAAGCACATCTATAAACCTTCTTCTTTAAGTTCTCTGTCCCTCGGCAGGTTTCAACTTCAATTGACGTCATTCTTCTCTTCGCTGTGCTTTTCTCTTCAGTTCGTTGTATCCATCAGTCATCATCCATCCCAGCATCATCTGTCTTGGTCTTCCTGTCATTCTTTCCCCTCCAATCTCTTTTGCCTTTTGGGCGAGAAAAAAATTAATGTTGATTTTTCATTTAATTTAAAACACTTAGATAAAATAATGTAGAATATATGAAACATTCCAAAGTTTTTAGGCAGGTCATTAGGCAGGTCGTGAGCAAAATAGGCAGGTCAAATGACCTGCCGCGACCTCCCGTAGCGCCGCCACTTGACACACCGCAAAAACCTGGTCACCATAGGCTAGCCTATCGGGCCTAGTGTAGTAGTGACGCTTGAGCTGTACAAATGCCGCAACTAAGTGGCCAATAATGCAGAAATTAACGTCAATTTCCTAATATAGAATGGAAGAGATGACAATTTTCAGTAATTGACCAATGGAAAACCGTTTTTGGCTTACACAAAAGTTTTTTAAATATACCACTTCTTGCGCCAGAAATTCACAGTTAGGTCAAGTCGAACTGAGTAATTAAGACAACGTTGACTATGTTTAGGTTTTCTTATTAATTTTAGTCAGAATTCAGATGACGGCTTCAAACCTAAAATTTGAAATAGGCCTAGGCATATAGGCCTAATTATAAAAAGTATATAATTTATACAATTCATTTAAACCTAGGCTATATCAAATTACAGGGTGGTCCAGCATAAATATCCCGATTTTGAACTCGTGTAACTTCCCCAATTTTTGGCATTTAATTATACTTTATGCGTCAAAATAAAGATATTTCACTCTAGTAGGCCTATTTGCACTGAAAACGTCGAACTGGTGCTTGTTTAGGTTTTAATTATATGCTTGGAACAGCGCTAGCTACCATATTTTGTTGTTTTCTATGACATAATTAGGGCAGTTCCAAAATCACGGTCAAAAAGTGAAAAATCACGGCATAGGCCTACTTTTGCAAAAATCCAAAAATCATGGCACCGTGATTTTCCGTTATTTTTCCCAATTTCAGCAGTTTTTTGTTATAAACACGTTAAAATACGAGTGTTTATGAATGAGTCTTCACTTATCAGCGACGTTAGTAACTCCCCCCAAAAGAAATTCTTAAATTAATTTAATGGTTCCGCGCTGATTTTGGTCGTTGGCGCCATTTTTTGTCGTGTTTCGCAACTATTTTTAACATGTTTTTACAAAAAAGTGCTGAAAATGTGAAAAATCACGGAAAATCACGGCAAAAGGCAAAATTCACGGCAAACGGCGAAATTCACGGTTTCCGTGATTTCCGTGAATTCGTGATTTTGGAACTGCCCTACACATAATATGGCGCCGTTTTTCCGGGGTATTCACAAATCGTTTTTGCTAACGCGCGCATAGACACAATTATTTTAGGTGTTTGTAGGAGTCTCTCCCATGAATATATCCTCTTTTCGCTAAACCATTTCTTTTCAATTTTATCAACAGCCGTGCGCACTGCCACGCGCTGCTTTTAGACGCAAAGAAACGGCTGTCTCGCTATAGCCGTTTCATGGCGTGAGTGTTTTAGACTTTTGGTGTTGTTGGACATCACGTTGACCAATAACTTTAGATCATCTTTTAGGATACGGTGTTTCTAGGACTACCTGTATCGCGCGGAATGACCTGGAGAGATTTGTTTAGAGGGCATGCCCGGGTCATTGTCTTGACGGCCAATTTACTCGGACACAAGAGCAATGTTAGCGGATATGAATGCCGTAATTCCCATGGTTTACGATTAGAAAGTCCTGTTTTTATCAATTTTTTGTTGCAGATAATTCAAGGTATTGTTTATTCCATCCACTGTTAGAAAATTTGTTAATCATTTCAACCGAATTAAATCCCTTATCACTTCTGAAAATCAAGTTAAAAACGCAGTCACCATCAGACTCTGTCAACGGCGCCAGATCGCGTTATAGAAAACAACAAAATATGGTAGCTGGCGCTGTTCCGAGCATTTAATTAAAACCAAAACTTGTACCAGATCCATTTTTTCGGTGCAAATACTAGAGTGAAATACCTTTTATTTGACGTATAAAGTATAAATAAATTCCAAAAATTGGTGAAATTAGAAGCGTGCAAAGTCGGGGCATTTATGCTGGACCATCCTGTGTATGTAGGCATGTATTGAATGCGTTGTATTTCACAGAAACATGTTTTCAAATTAACGTATCTGCTCACTTCCAGGTCATTCGGCGTTGATTACATTTCCGCGTGATACAGAAGTCTTGATCAACCACTCGACCTATTTCAATTGTTCCACATCCATTCTAAGCGAGCAGATCCATTGGTATCATTATCGTGTTGGAGAAAACCAAACTATCTATGTCTATTACAAAGGACAATTCAACCAAATCTACGCTGACAGATTCTCCATTGAAATAAACACAAAGACCGGTGAATACAATCTCATCGTTCGCTCAGTACAATCTGGAGATGCTGGACGATACGTGTGTGAGGATGACGCAGGCCTTGGAAATTCCAGTTCAGCTGAACTCATTGTTTTAAGTCAGTGTTGTCTTCCTTTTTTGTGTATGTCCCACACAATAATATTGATCTGTTTATTGTGCTGCTGTAGCGTTGCTCTTAACTTGTAGGCTAATCGTCGACGTAATCTCGAGATTTCTACGGCGTCCACAGAAGCAACGTCGTGGGAACCAGGTGCTTCAATTGTATTCTTCTGGACTGGGTACTGAACTGCCAGTGTCACGTGGTAGGCCTATTCTATATCCCCATAAGGCTATCCGGAGGATAAATTAGCCTAATCTATCCCCCCGTATGGAATATAGGGCCTATCGGTCTAGACTATCCGGGGTACAAAACATTCTATCCCCTTTATTGAAAAATATGTAGGCCTAGACCTATAATTGAATTTTTTGTAATCAAGATTTTAAAGTGACTCTAATTCATTGTTTTAAGTGTCCTAAACAATATTCCGAGCAAGGCAACTAGAATTTATTTTTTGACTCTGATTGTTCTTATGCGTTCTAAATGTTCTGAGTGCTCTAAAACAATAGCACGCAAAATTATCTAGTAAGAAGAAAATATACCTCCCAGTGTCATTGTTCAAAACAAAGAAGATGGAAGTTAATTTGTAAAAATAAATAGGCATAGGGCCTACACGCGGAAGCGCCTTTTTCAACCTCTCTTCATATGGGGGTGGGGGAATCATGGACGCCCGCAGAAATTTTTGCAGGGGGCAATTTTTTTTTCGATGATCACAGTTACCGAAAGTGTTTTAGTAACAAGAGCTTGAAAAATGCAAAGCTGGAAATTTAGAGGACGAGTACTTTTCAATTGGGTTTCTTAATGCAACTTTTCCAGTTTCATTTTGTGTATCAGCTTTAATAATATGAATAGTTTCTTTAGTGCGAAGAAAATAAAAATAAAAAGTAGATGTTAAAAGTGGGTTCCTGAAGCGGCGCTGTAATATTATAATTCCATTGAATGAATGAATAGCCTAAGTGAAAAAATAGGTGTCAGTTTTCAAGGTGCAAGTGTTCCTCTATGGCTTCTTCTATTGATACCGGTACTTAATTTTGTGCAGTTGTGAAAGGTTGCATGACAGCGAGATTCCAATCAAGTAGGCCAAAATCGATAGAAAAATACTATTTGCAAGGGCGCCTGCCGGAGGGTTAACAGCCAATGGTAGGCCTAACTGTTCCAGCTTTTAACAAGATGTTGATAATGTAAGGCAAAAAATTAAGAGCATGTTGAAATCTACAGAGATTTCTTAACATAGATTTCTGACTTTCACTGTATGTGTCATTCGTATCATTAGTGCTTTAAGGTGAAGAAATTTGTTAAAACCCAAAAGTAGCAGTTAGATCAATAAGTTTCAATTTTCCAGGGGGCAAGTGCCCTCTTTGCCGCTATGTGCGGGCGCCCATGGGGGGAAATAAGATTAATACGAGGGAATACTCTATTTTGTGACACCGGTGACACGAAAAGGATTATCCCCCCAAAAGCTATCCGGGGGGATGAATTAATCTATCCACCTGGATGGACTTAACCGGTCTAGACTATCCGGGGGAATAAACCATTCTATTCCATTTTTGAAAAATGTGTATAATTAAAACAATTGAAGGGCTAGGAGCAATAACAAGGTATGTCGACATACCTATGTCTTGCGAAACAGTATGCCAGCGTGTCCGGAAGATAGTAATCTATCTACCCTGTGAATTTTGCACAGATCTGAATATATTTGAACGTCATTTCGCAAAACAAAGTTATGTCGACATAATATGTTATTGTTCTCCGGCAGATTTCCTCCATATCTCTACTGCAATATCCCGGTATGACGACATACATGGTCTTGCTTCTTTTCAAATTTTCTAATAAAGCCAATGCAATAATGAGGTTTGTTGACATAGGCCTAACTTATCATCTGCATGCTAAATCATGCACAATTT